>JAQFZE010000249.1:0-31817 GCA_034695245.1 Dicyrtomina saundersi | reverse complement strand
TGTACTAAAGATTGAATTTGTTCGGTGCAAAATATTTTTGCAGATAATAGTACTAATGATACGGCTACGTATACTTACATATTTTCGTTCGACGTTTATAGGAAATTCCTCAGGTATAAAAATTAGGAAATTGAAATCAGCAAAAAGTCAGCGTCAACTTCAACGTCAACATTGCATTCAATGAAATCAGCGAGAATCAACAGAAAACAAGTTTGTATGATATAATGATGTAAGTCTAAACGGTAGTCATATAAAACCATCCTGAAGATAAGAAATTTACAAGAGTACCTACTCTAGTAAGATTACACCTTATGTACTTACCTAGTTACCTAAAAATGTCTGCGATATGCATATCATCATGTGTTACACACTAACTTTTAGAATCATACAAATTTTGTGGTGCATTGTGTATACACGTAGTTTATTTATTTTCATTTCATATCAGATCATATCTATATAATAATAGTATAAAAAACGTGATGGACTTGTGTGGCCGTGGCCACTAATCAGACTCCTAACCACCAACCGAGCTAGGCTGCAGAGTACGTCAAAAGATGCAGAATCTTAAAATAAATAATACGTCAGGTTTAGGTGTTGGAAAAGTGATCCATTATGATAAGGATAACCCCAAGAGGATTAAAACCCACCAAAAGGGCAACATAAATGTATTTTAAAGCAGCGTCTGTGCTGGACAGCAGTATTAAACAAAAACGGAGAACCTATAGGCAGACGTGTATGTTTAAATAGCTCCCTTAAAAGTGTGTCGGCATATTAGTCATTACTATAGGCATAATTTATGATTTTTCATTTTTCCTCTTATTTGAAACTTAGAACTTGTTCTTTTATTGTAAAATATTTCCCGCTTCAATCTGTACAAAACTAGCACTGCTATGTGCGGGACTGATATTAGGGATTCTGATTCTGTTCTGGTTCTGATTCTGGTCATGTATTTTAATGATAGATTTTGTTTTGTTGAACAGATGGACTTGGATGGGGCTTTGTTTCCCGCAATACTGCGTTAAAACCTAATGAACCTTTTTTACGAGCTACGAGAAAGCGATGAGTTGCTTGCACCTCGACTCTTGATTCATCTTAAAATCTTATCCTTGTCAACCCATCCCCACACTATCCAAGATGATTATCAATGGAATGAACTACTACTCCAACACACTCCCGTAAGTGTCTCATTTTTTTGTTCGCTTGTAGCTCAATTATTCTATGGATGTTAATACAGTTTAATGTTAGACTAAATCGCTATTGAGGTATTTAGATTATTTTATATACCTAGGTACTATATACTATTTTGTATTTTATACGTGGTGAAAATAGTTGATGAAGACACAGTAATTGAAAACCCCAAGGGCCAATAGTATATTGGTATCGGTACATTTTGTCGCGCAACTTACTATAGTTAGTGTGCGCGTCCCTTACTTCTACCCTTATTATCACAATGATTGAGCATTTCTGTATTATATATATGCATGGCGCACATCAATGATGTAGGTACACATGTTCTACATACAGAATTGGAATTGTCGTGAATTTCTCTTACTCACAGAGTGAAGAATAAAACATTATAAGCTATGAAGCTGTCGTCAGTGCACACCACAAGTATAATTTTTTATAAGAATTTAGGTGTGTCGTCGCTTCCTCTTCCCCATGTAGTAGAACAGTGGAGGGAGTAAAGTATTATTATTGAGAATAAACTCGGCATTCGCACTCGTATCACTGTCTTGGAAAATGGATGTGGTCACTCTGACACTATACAGGACGCTATCATCCTATTTTTTTAACCAGGCTGCCTAGCATTGACAGCTTGCGGTTTTGTCATGACTTTCCTAAGTGACGTTTTGCAAGGGGGAGCTGTCATATTACCTGAACAAAGGCATCAACACTAGCCGTAGAGGATTTGTAAGCTCTATTATCAACATTCACATGCAAATCTTACCTAGTTTTAAAAAAAAATCATGAATTTTATTCTCTCTTGAGTATTTTAAATGTATCGCCATGGAAAATACGGGAAAGATGATAATTCAAAAGTTTCGGAATATAATATGTTTTAGGTTCTTATCTAATACGCTTTGTATAGCTTGACGTACTTACGTCACACCTGTTGAACTGTATTCGTGAGGCTCAGTATTTGAATGCAACGTACAAGTAAATAGGTGGGTTAAGTAGTAGCGTCTTATGAGCGTCTTTACGAGAAAAGAAAATTCTTTCAGAAAATTCCAAACCGCCCTACTTTTGTTTCACGTAATATAATGTAGAGAAAGATCAATAGAATTTATATAAGAATACAAAAGAATTGTAATAAGTTTCAATGCTAGTATTGTACTTGTAGTATTTATACTGTCAGTTATTACTTGTTACAGCTGTATTGAATTAATTTTTGACACTTTAATAGTGGTCACTTATAAACTCAAAATCATTCAAGCTGGAGTTTGACTATATTTAGTGAGCCAGTTGTCAACACTGTAAAATACGAGAATTTTGCTTGATGTCATCAATACCTGTGTATAAATAAACTATTACGTTCAAAGTCTATTCTAAAAGCAGGGACATCGGTACAGGCCCGGCGCGACACGTAGCCCGGCCCTGGTTCAAGTTGATTTTTTCGGGCCCTCTACTTTTTCGTTTTTAAGCCGCCATTTTGTTTTTTTAAAAGGCCTTGTTTTGCCTAGCGTCACTTTCACATTAACTTTGAATCCTCAGTAAAGAACTTGGCACATAAACGCCGAAAATTTGAGTTTTGTTTCAAAACAAATTGCATAATTTTGAGAATTATAATCCAAAAAACTCATGTGCTTTTTTTAAATTACGAAATTAATAGAAGTTTTTAATGTACCTAGATGTTTAGAAAAAATTAAGCAGTACTTTTTAATATAATGTTACATTAAGCCCGCGCCCGGCCCCTAAGAGAGCCCGGCCCTGGTTTTCTGATCCACTTTGAACCATCCGTCCCGCCGGGCCTGCATCGGTATCGGTAGCATCATTCAAGTTGGTAATTGGTAGCCTGTGTTGTGCTGGTTGTTCAAGTATTATTACAGATATTACTTTTTGTATCTCTGATTACCGACATTCATTAACAAGCTGGGATAACCAAAAAAAACAATAGGTATAATATATGTACATTTTACTATTATATACTTTCAGTTTAATCGATTTATCGCATTACATAGGAATAAACACAATAGTAATAATAACGAAAACATAATTGACTGATCCTGAGTGCGTATGTTTAATTCATTTCACCTCAATCTCTAGTGTGTGAAATGAAATTATGAAAATAAAAAGACAATGTACATTTGTACATGTATCAGTATGTATCATGAGTGTTAATGTTTTCTTTTTGGATATGCGTAGCTTTTTGTACATCCTTCAGATTCAGTTCAGTCCTCCCATCAAGAAAATTAAACATTCAAATAAATTGTAGCGAGGATAAATAATATCACCATTATTATTCATACAATATTATAATTGAACTTGATCTTCTACGATTAGGATTTACGATCCTTAAGAGCAATTGTAGACTACATTGCAATATTGCAGTTTGCAGTCCAAGATCCACGATTTTGTGAGGTGGTCAATATGCACTTAGGTACTACCTAGGTAGCTTCTTTAATTTAGCAACATGTCGTTTAAAACGTAATCTGCACTGCTACATAATATATAGCATTGTGAAGACCACAAAGTCAGAGTCTGCACGCAGCCTACCTGTTGTACCTACCCACACGAAGCATCATGCTCAGTGTCAGCTTATTTTGATGATAATATCATGATAGTTCTGCTCCATAGTTTTTGACAACAATAAAGACTCAAGCCACATACGTATGATTATGTCATGCAGTACTAACATTGACTTCTTTAATCCCGTTCTCAAGCTCTCAGTTCTCAAGAATACCATTAAAAACTACTCACTCTTCGTCCGTCCGTCGCGTCCTCCATCCTACGTGATAGTGCGACAGTTTTGCGAATACAAAAATGAGATTGTACATTGTCAGTCTCTCTGTCCCTCTCTACTCCCTACATACAGATAGATTTAAACTTGTCATTTTCTCGCAAACATGCATTATCACTTTTTATGTGAATCTGGTCAGAATTTTTTGATAAGCTCTCCTATCCTGTCCCGTCCCTCGTACGTGGACTCATCTCCAGCTATACATCATCCATAGTAGGAATATAGTAGGTAGTATGTACTTACATATATTATGTAAGGCTATGTAAGGCTATGTAAGGCTTTGGATGTGTCCGTATAAAAAAAAGTAATTCATTGTGACTGGAAGAAGAGGACAAGCGAGAGGGTTGATAAGATAGGAAATGAAAATGCGGACAGAGTCCTTGTTTGTTGGCTATTGCTGTTGGTTAGCTTAAAATTATTGTAACCATTTTGATAACGTCAAGTTGACAGTCAGTCAGTCAAAGAGGGCGGACACTTTGAGAACCGAATCAGTCGCGGAACGGTCTACTACATACTTGTGGGAAACACTCTGCGTCATACATGGTTCGAAAAATGAATAAATCCTGGATATATTTACATTTACACTGCTCCCCATGTACATACTCTCAGCACAGTCTAATTATACAATGACAATGAGAGTAGAATATAGATTCTAATATATAGGTAATATATCGTAGTAGCCTTTCTCTCTCCCATACATTTATACATCCACAGCGTCGTTTTGAATTTTGGAAGGGACTTCATAATGTAGAATACATGCACATTTAATGGGTAATATACTTGAGGTAAAGTGTGCAGTAATGACAATTATATTATACATAGAACAGAGCAGACGAGAGGAATAGGGAGGGAAGCAATTGATTATGGGCTAATATGGATGTAATATATGTATAGATCTGAATATGCAGCCCTCTCACTCATACTTCCGTGCACCATTAGTGATATATCTGTATGTAAAGTGTGCGTGTGTGTGTGTGTATGTGTGTGTGTGTGTGGGATAGATACAGAAACGGAGGCCGAGGTAGCTTTTGCAATTTAGCATTAGCTACCCAAAACGGATTTCTATTTCACTCGTCGTCAGACACAGGATCATACAGAACTGTTTTGTCTGTTTCTCTCTGAAGCCTGAGCTCACAGCCTTCAGTCCCACTCCTCTCTCCTCGCTCCGTGTTTTTTTATATTCTTCTTGATCATATCACTAATTTTTTGTCTTCTCTTTTTCTTGAAATTTTCTGTGGCTGTGTAGGACAATGTCTGGTAACGTCGACCCGGTTTTCAAGCAAATCCCCAAAGGATCAACATGCTTCCTCATCTGGCGAATTGAGGTGAGGTTCTTCTCCTTTTTCTAATTTAACTACACTATATACTTATATCCTGAGTGAAGAGCGAGTGGAGACATAAATATCATTTTTACCTGCCATGAAGAACTCATGCTCATGTTCATGTTACGAGCGACGAGGATGACAACGAGTGGCCGTTCGCGTTCGTCGTCGTCGTCGTCGTCGTCGTCATCCTCGTAACGTCGTAACGCCGTTGACGCTATTGTAGTTCATTTTTCTTTTTCTGCATCCCATTATTACCCTGAACCACATCACATTTATACACGTTTGGATAAAATTGTGTGTAGTGTGCTGCAACTTATCTTGACTATGAAAGTCATCTTAATGACAGCTTACAGAGAGGAGGAAAAAAAGTCAACATGTAATCATATCGGTATTAATGAGGTTGCTTCTTTGCCTCTCGTCCTCACGTGTCTTTTTTCATTTTTCCCCCATTGTTACCGTTTCCTTGATCGTTAAATTTGAGAACAATATACCTCATCCGTGATTTTGAGTCAGAATCATAATCCCTTGTTCCCTTCTTGCCTTTCCCTATAGTTTGAATTGGTCTTTGGAGTTTCATGCACTCCACAATTTTTGCAAAATAATAATAGGAAAGTAAAGGATGATTTGAGACTCCATTCTATACAAGTCTTGAGATACATACTCTATCCGCTATCCTTCACCTTTACGTTCGTCATTGAATTGAAATGTCCATACTACGAGGCTGAGACAAGTGCCTGTATGTTCTGACATTTGGGCTTCGGCTTCTACTTTACTTTGGTAACGTCAAACTATTACCTGTGTAGGAATTTTTTAGCAACCACGTAGACGAACCTATAAGTATCATCATGTGATATCTTAATAGTACTACTACTACTCAACGTCAACGTAACTGCAAAATTTACGAGCACCTTCTTTAGCATGTGTACGTACACCTATTTTGTACATATCTGCCTCAACCTGTGTTCCTTTCCTTGTACATATAATAATTAAAGTCACAGAGATGTAGCAGCTGTTTTTGTTCCCTTTATCCGAACCAAGTTCCCAATGGAAGCTCCTTTGACTTTCCGAACTTTTCTATAAGGAGGTTTAATTAGTAAAAGAAGGTTACCTATATTAGACAATTTAAAAGTGCATTGTTATTATAGGGGATACAAAAGTGCACCCTTGGTGGAGTGGCTATATATATTGTAAAAATAATTGTTGAGATGAAAAGTTCGAGAAAATGCAAATTGCTCCGGGGGAAATTCCTTAATGATTTTATAATTGGATTGTGAAGACCATGTCGTTAGATTAAATATACATTACATACAAGGGAGGTAATGAACGGATATTTAAGCATGAGACGTTTTAAAACGGAATCAGGAAAATGAGCCGAACTTGACGAAACTGTACATTTTCATACGTAGGTACGTATGGAATTGTATGTAAGGTGCCTGCGTATATATGTAATTATATGAACTGCTTTTTGTCAGAATGTTAGGGTTTTTAAAAATGAATTTTTTTCAAAAGTAGTTTTTGTGAACTTATTAAGTACTAGAATTTTTTAATTTACTGTTACCTTTCATGATTGAATTTTGGTGAGGTAAGCAATTTGTTTTACAATTTAAATGTGAAACCAATGTTACCTTACTTTACTACTTAATATACTATTGTTATTATAGCCTGCTCTGGGATGTTACATACTCGAAAATGATTTGACGCAATTATGTGACGAAGTTCTGTTACAGTAATTGATGTTGCTTAGATGATCTAGTATATGTATACATAACATAATTACTGCAAATGTGCATAATGTAGAAACTATTTACAAAAGTCGTACACGTTCATGTCCGCGTCTTACGGACCTATTTATTAGCCTTGCGACATTCAAAGCAGAGATAGACACATTATAATGGAGAGATGGTTAATTACATCACAACAAATATGGCTGTATATTTTGTTTTGGAACACTTACGTACGTAATGTTTTCCTACTTCTGTGTCCCTCGTGTGACATTAATTAAATTCATTTTTGTTCTTGCAATTCCACTGATTTTTCCTTTTTTATTTACTGTACGGATGGACCAAATGATTGAAATATCAAAGTGAAAATATTCTAGAATTAAACAGAAAAAAAAATGTGTAAATATATATGTAGGTATTGCATTATCTATACTAAAATGACAAAATATTGCTACGCATGGATTAGCTAAACCGAACATACTAATTTAGTTAGGTAGCTTTAGTTTTAACGCAGATGAGAGGATAAAAAGGATTTCATCACCTGGATCATAATCTGGTAGCTTATTATTTATAATTATTAATATTTAACAAGCAACTCCAAATTCCACGATTCATTAATGGTGTCCAACCGTTAATTTAATCTCTGAGGAAATTAAATTATCTGCGTACATACCACATACGTGGCATTATCTGTAGTGAACAGTTTTGTTACGTTTATCCTTGCACCGTCAAAATGAAAATATGTATGTAGGTACCTAAGTCGCATGTATAGTCTGCTTCATGGAGATAAATTCCTCGTTTTGATAGTGAATTGCTGATAAGTAATTAAACTAGGTAGGCAGATGAGCATTAGCGTTCCTCCTCTGGTCTGTCTGTTGAGTTGAAGTTGAATTGATAGTTTAATTGAATTTGGTGATTTTATCTTCACTATTGTTACTGATATGGTAGCGTTGATTGCAGCAGTGGTAACCTGTAGTCTCACGTTTGTGTTTTGTAGTATGTAGTGCATAGTAGTATGCCGTGGTGGTCTTACTTTGAGCATAGCAAATAGGAAGGAAGATGCATCCTACTTTCCTCATATATAATTATGTTTTCTCGGAATCAAGTTTCGTATGCCACTCGTTGGGATTCAATTCAGTGTACATAATAAGCAAATATCTACCATTGTTTGTATCCTTATCGTTAAATCATTCTAGTCATTCTGTTCGCCAAGGTTGCTTAATCTCTATCAGTTGTTTTTCATATGTACTTATTACGTGACGACATCTTCAGTTTTATAAAATCCTTAAAGTGTGTAGTATTTTCCTTGCTTTACATCATTGATTTTACAACAGGAATTATTATTTTCTTTATTCTTCTATCTATTAATAATTTCTTACACCAAAATTGTTATTTATTTTATTATTGTTTAAAGGAAATAGAGTTGACACTGGATAATAATTTTACTACATGTGTACAATGGAATGTGCGATTGTTATGAATGAAATCTATGAAAGCATTTTAGTGGATGTAAAATGTACATTATATCTGTTTATATAGGTATATTATTTTGCGGAATATACTGAAGAAATTAAACAAATGCTTCCTTGTTTTTATTTTTAAAATATAGAAACTTCAATTGGTACCTTTACCCAAGGATCAGTACAGTAGCTTCTATAATGGTGATGCTTATATCGTCTATAGTGCCACGGAACCAGGACAAGCGGGAGGTCTTAACCTTAAAGTGAGTCAAAACAAATTCTTACAATTTTCAAAGCCCATAATAATATAGCGTCTGTATTCATGAAAGGGTAGTGCCGCTAAAAGAAATGCAGTAATAATTATTATCCCTATCAAAAATACTGAAAATTGTATCATGATCAGGATGAAAATATATGAATGAAATTTTAGTATTAATTAATTTTAAATCATTAGTATGTGTGCTTTGCTATACCGTCCTTGGAAGAAAACCGAAGCAAACTAAAACATACAATAATTTTAAATTCAATTTATTTTATTTCCTTACTTTTTTTTAGTGGCTAATTTAGGTGAAAATATTTTCCTGTATAAGTATCCTTAGTATACCACAAATAGGGTGCCACTGTATAAACCACAAAGGAGGAAATTGAATTTTGAGTTATTTGTAGAGGTTAAGCTTGTGGGCAATACATTAATATGTACATAATATGGTTTGACCACCACTGAATTAATTATTAAAAAATATTAGTGCTCAGTCATGTGTTTTAAGAATGAATTTAATCCGAGGAGGTATTTAAATTAGCCATAGCATAGCTCTAGAGATTACTAACAACATTTTAATTTTTTTTAAATATAGTCTACATTTTATGACGTTTAAAAAAAAGGCTTATGGCTAATATGCAAAATTACAGGCATTTTTCTCATGGGTATTATTTTGTTCCCTCATACAACAGGTAAAAGAAGCCCGAGCATTGGAACAACACATTCACTTTTGGTTGGGTTCCGACGTCAGCCAAGATGAAGGTAATTGCGATAACAAAAATTCAATGACTCTATCAAGGATTTCGGTGCAATAAAACAGTGAGGGCAGAACATGCATAATATGTAAACAGATGGTTGGGTAGTGATGTACTGTATTACCGACACCGACCAAAGAGTTGTTTTCTCTGCTTTCGACGCTCCTGTCCCTGTCCTGTCGCTTGTGCTATTGCGCCCCCCAGTGCAGCTCAAATAGCAGATTGTCCCTTGATTCAATCTCTGTCTACTATTTAAATTAAATTATTAATCAAAACATATAGGTGGTAAGTGAGGTATATCAATACACCTTTTGATATATTTGATACGAATTTTGAGGATTATCAGGATACGGAACACAACAGATTAAATAGTCGTTGGTTATACAGAATGCAGAGCTTACTTAGTAATAAAACGTATACCGGTCACCGAGGATTTTAAAAGGCGGGGAACATTTGAGAATGCTACATTACAATATGTATACGAAGCAAAAAAAACAGTCTTTCATGATAAGCAGATAGTTTATCGGTATTGGTATACATATGATGATTTCGTTCACTCCAATTAATCTTAACAAAAGATAGACAATTAGAAACAATCAAAAATTAGAGCGAATAAAATTCTTTACCATACGAGGGACTGGTCAATTATCAATCTAGCTGACTGCTTTGCACATGATTTTCAGTGCTTAATTTCATTTTTGCATACGTACAACCATACTGGATGATGCCTATCTAGAGCTTATCACCGGTGGTATACACTGACAGTGATAAACTTGAAACCAATCAGAATATGAACACTTTATATGCGTTATCGATTCGCGTCTACGAAAATTCCACTTGTCAGCTCTCCACATTGGACAGATAAAGAGATGTAGTTCCTCTCCATGTGCACGTGCACTTTGGATATAGCCTTTTTGTCATTTTGAAACTAACCTTGATTCTGAGAAAAAAAACGTGAGCAAAGCTGTTGGATGGGTAGTAAAAACCATTCGATTAACTGAGAGAAATAAATAGGCTAGATGTGCTGCTGCTGTCGCAATTCAAGCTGCTGCCACATCAGAAATTAATATTCTCATGTTAGAAATCCATAAAAATGTATCCAAACGATGCGATGGTTAGGAAGAAATGACACTATTCAGCCTTAGCTTGTGTAATTCATATGTCCATTTTTGAGTTTCTACATGGCTATAACTTTTATATACGACCAATTCAATATTTGATAGATCCAAATGCTCATACCTGTAAGACGTATATATTATTATGTGAGCGCATTATTAGTTGTGAAATGTGAAACTCCTATATCGAGATAATAAAAATATAAAACGTAGTCAGGCTAATGCAGAGTGATCCATGGTCCAATGTAAATTTCTCATATAATACTCTATTTAGTATTTTCGTATTTCGATTATTTTATACAGATATAAGTATATACCTTCATCTATCGCATGAGCTTAATTAAGAGCAGAAAGGATGTGTCCTGCATTTTTTAGCTAAACACAATGAAATGATTAACTTTCAGCGGGAGTTGCAGCATATAAATCAGTGGAGTTAGATGACTTCCTGGGTGGGGCGCCGATTCAACATAGGGAAACCGAAGGGTCTGAGTCGCAACGGTTCCGCTCTTACTTCCCCAATGGAATTAGGTATACTTTTTAATATCTAAACTATATCACGTTTGTCCACGCTCTTTCCTTTCAATATTCGTGTACATATGCTATTATTATTACCTTTGCCTGCTTCTCATCCTGATGGATACGGATATTACATTTTTGCAACAGTAATAGTAATCCTCTGAGAAATTGAAGTACGAGTTTTTTTGGGCATCTCCCACACGATCACCTGAGTAATAAAATAACTCATTGTAGGGTTGTCTTTTTGTACACACAGCATAATTTTATTTTTGTATATGTATAATAACTTATTCCTATAACTCGACTGTTTTCGTCATAATTACAATTTATAACTATACCTACACATACTTTTTTCACTTCGCACTTCTCTGACGCTGAAGATGGATTTTGAATTTCTGAATGAATGTTTAACATTTTTAAACACGTCTTCTTGATTTTAAAAAATTATAAAAAATAGGTTAATCCGAAGCTAGTTATGCCAATTCAATTGTTTTAATGCGTCCCAATTGTGAAAATAATGTATATGTTAAATGAAGTTTCCGTGTATTTAATATGTCTCCCTAATACAGTTACACAAAATTTACTATATTTTTGCATCCTGTATAAAAGCAGAATATTCTCATTCCCTCACCATTTTCTATTTAACTAACTAAAATCTAGTAATAAGAGAATTTTTTGTAACTACAACAAAAATGCTAATCGTGTGTTTTATCTTACGTTTTTCGTTATTTACAAAGAATATGCATCATCAATTGACGTTTTAACAAATAATTGAGGTGGCACACAAATTTGATATTTGATGTTACTGTATTTTGATCCCAATAGATTGCTGCAAGGTGGAGTGGAGTCGGGATTTAATCATGTTAGCAAGGTGTTTAGTCCTAGGTTGTTTTCTGTTAAAGGCAAGCGACGACCTGTAGTGCGCCAACTTGCAAGGGGTAAAAATAAAAACCATCTGCTCTTTTTCCTTCTAGAATTATAAATTTTTGTGTGTGGCAGAGGATCCAACTACCCCACACATCAAGCTTTTGAATACATTTCCGTTCATGCTCCTTACTTTTATTTTAATAATGAACAATTTGTATTTGATTTCAGTTTGCTGGGCTGAAATGAATCCTGGTGATGTGTTCTTACTTCAGCTAAAAGAGGCTGTTTTTATATGGGAGGGCAAAACCGCCAATACCACTGAAAAGTTGCAAGCTGCAAAAGTAAGGCACAAAAATGAGGTTTTTCGCATACGAATGGACTTCACAGTTTCTACTATATTAAATATGTATTTGTAGGTTGCGCAACAATTTAAAGCTGAAACAGGAGGTACTGCTACAATCATATTCGTTGAGGATGGTAGTGAAGAAAGTTTGCCTGAAACCGAAAAGAATGTTTTCAATTCGAAGCTTCCGCTGAAAGAAAAAAGAACGATGAAAACTGCGTCAGACTTCTCTGATGCTGAGCAAGAAAACAAAGTCACGAATGAAATTAAACTGTATCGGTGCTCAGACGACGAGGGGACTCTTCGCGTTACTGAGGTCAAGACAGGGCCATTGCTCCAGACTGATCTCAATTCAGGGGTAAAGTATAAGCTATTTAATTTTGCTATCTTCGTTCCCTGTACAGTACGCATGTATCATGTACTTATGCGGTAATCGCCTGTTATTTCCTCCAGGATTCCTTCATTGTGGATAACGGAAATCAAGGTGTTTGGGCATGGATTGGAAAGCGCGCTAGCCCTAAGGAAAGAATTGAGGCCATGAGAAACGCACAAGGATTTATTCGTAAGAAAAGTTATCCAGCACATACTCCTGTGACGAGAGTCATTGATGGTGGAGAACCCGAGGAATTTAGGTCTTTGTTTGCCAACTGGAAAGTTAAAAATGAAAGTGTAGGATTCGGACGTCAGCATTCCGTTGGTCGCGGTGTGGCTCAGACCGTTCATACCGTTTTTGATGCAACTACACTTCATGAACAGCCTCAGCTTGCTGCCAAAACCCGAATGATTGACGATGGAACCGGAGCCAAAGAAGTCTTTAAAATCCACAATTTTGAGTTGGTTCAAGTGCCAGTAGAGAAGCAAGGGTGCTTTTTCGAACACGATTGTTATGTGATCCGCTATACATCCGTTGGAACGTCGGAGCACATTTTAGTATATTACTGGCTGGTATGGAAACATCAGCATCTTAAACTACCTACTACTTACGAACATTTTCTGTCGTTTAAATATTCGCCAATTTAGGTATTCTATACGATTACTGATAAACTGTGCCCATATATACGTTTTAATATTTTAATTTCAGGGTGCCAAGACCAGCAATGAAGACCGTGGAGCTGCTGCCCTCCAAGCTGTAGCTCTGGATGATGAAGTTGACGGCAGAGCTGTACAAGTTCGAGTGATACAAGGAAAAGGTAACTCATAATTTCAACAGTATTCAACGATATTACCGATATAAACATTTTTTCTCAAAACTTAAACATTTTTAAAAATATTGTTTTTTCTAGAGCCGCCACACTTCATTGCCATGTTTGGCGGAGACTTAACTATTTACTTAGGTGATGCCGATGACGATGGTTACGAACCAGTCAAGCCATACTTGCTTCAAGTTAGAGGAAGCTCTGCACAAGAAGCAAGAGCCATACAAGTTGAATGTATGCTTTTATTTGAAAATTTGTTATTTTAAGGCATTGATTGTAATACTTTATTCTAATATTTATTGCCTGGGAGTTATAAGTTTGCTTTCTGCTTGGTAGTACGAGGTGCTTCCCTAAACTCCAACGACGTTTTCCTTCTCGTGGGGAAAGATGCAACTTACTTGTGGAGTGGGAAAGGATCAACTGGAGATGAGAGAGAGATTGCAAAGAAAATTGCCGAGAGGGAGAGAGTTGAACTACAAACTGTTTCCGAGGGGTTAGAGAAATCTGAATTCTGGGATGCCATTGGAGGAAAAGAAGAATATGCTTCAGATAAACGATTGGCAACTGAAGATAGAGATTCTTCACCAAGGCTGTTTCAATGTTCGAATGCTACTGGAAATTTAAGAGGTACTTCATGTATTCCTAACTTTTCACGTTTTTTTATTTCATAACTTACCCTTGCCGTGTTGCCATGTTTTTTATGCATTTTCTGTTTTGCAGCGGAAGAAATTATCAACTTTGCACAAATTGACTTAGTGGAAGACGATGTGATGCTCTTAGATGTTGGGCATACAATTTTCCTTTGGTATGGTAATCAATCCAATAAGGATGAACGATTAGGATCAATTGAACTGTCTCAAAGATATTTACGTTCGGATCCTTCCGGAAGGGATACTGATACTCCCATTTTGGTAGTCAAGCAAGGATTCGAACCCCCAACATTTACTGGATTCTTTGGAGCTTGGGATAGGTCTATCTGGAGCGTAAGTTGAATTTGTCCGCTGTAAAATATTTTCAATAAATGATATAAATTTATGAATAAAGTATTCATTTATTTTTACGTTACATTACCCACAATTATCTAATGTGCTTCAATTAAATTTGTACAGAACAATAAAACATTTGCTGAATTGAAAGCTGAACTGCAGTCAGATCAACCAGTTTTGTCAGCTACTGCGATTGAAGCTGCTCATATGAATGGTGCCGACTTTAAATCGTCTGCAAAATATTCATTGGAAGTACTGAACGAAAAGGACCCAGAAAAGTTACCGACCGATGTAAATCCTGCTCACAAGGAGGTACAAATAAGTAGTATATTGTTTTGTGTTCATCATAGTATTTGGGCACTTGAAAATATCCTTGTAAAAGTGAGTTCTAAAATTACTAATTTAATTGCATTAATTCCAGTTACACCTTAGCGAAGCCGACTTCCAGCACATTTTCAAGCAAGACTATAAATCTTTCACAGATTTGCCAAAGTGGAAGAAGCAGCAACTCAAGAAAGATGTCGGATTATTTTAGACTGCACTTTAGGTGCCCATAAATTCAGTGCACTCGCAATAATTTGGTTTGAAATGATAGGCATTAGTCGATAATATTTTATTTTGCCGATCAAGTTACTCTTCAGCAGAATTTTATGAATATATATGTAAACTACAATGTAGTACAGATTTGTTCCTTAGTAAATTATGTAGGGTTAAAAAGAACTTGCTAAAATTAGCGTTGTTGTTACCTAATATGACTATATAATCGTCGTTTTTAGTTTGATTTTGTTTGTTTCGATTCAAGTATAAATTGTGCCCATATATACGTTTTAATATTTTAATCTTATTTATTTTGAGTGCAATGAGTGCATACTATAATTTCATCTTTTGCGTTGTACGATGCTTTAATGAGCATTTTGTGTAAAGCGTGTCCTAACGAATAGTATAGTTTGGACCATTAAATATTGATTTACAGCAAAAAATAGTACTATATAAATTATGTCGTGTGTGCTTTTATTAAATGCAACTGGTGGTCACTGAACACTTGCTCGATTTTCTCTTTCTAACATGTTCGCATTGAAGTAGCCCGTTTCTAAGGAAATCTTATTTTGTGGTCGCACTATGGTTGTCATCATTTTAGATATTGAGAAAGGACCTTAAGAGTATTATATCTTGAGCTCACGTTATTCTCAAGGAGAATATTAAAAGTATAACTATATAAATATAATATAAGTATATTATAACAAGCCTATAAATAATATAATATATTACAATTTATGTGAATTATGCCATTGTGTGCAATATGCAATACTACGAGTTACGTGTGATTTAATTTAAAAAAATAAAACAAGATGCTTTGAAATTTTAAGCATCCATACTATGAAGTAACTTATCCGAACAACGCTGAAATCTCAAATCTATATTTTTATCATTATTTCTTAAAACCCATTAGAATACATTTTTATTTAATCATGCGCTTAAAAAAGGAAATATTTTTATGGATTATGAGCTAATATCCCTCTGCAGGACAGAAGGTTTCATCCTCGTTGTATTAAATGGTTTGTTGCATGCTATATCTCGAGTTCTGGAGCTTTAATTTTTTATCAGCTGTGTAGGATAAACGTTCTTTACAAATCAGGTCTGATCATGGCAATTAAACTTCTCTTAACTCAAAAAAGTTTACTTTCCTTGAGTCTGGTAACCTCCCATGACCTAAATCATTGGGTGATGGGTCAACCGTAGAAAGCAGAAAAATACTAAATTGGAATATTATTTTTTAATTCCTTAAAAACGATTGCCTCACTCATAAACTAACCGAATCATACGATTTAACTATAAT
Organism: Dicyrtomina saundersi; assembly: GCA_034695245.1. Classification (NCBI taxonomy): domain Eukaryota; kingdom Metazoa; phylum Arthropoda; class Collembola; order Symphypleona; family Dicyrtomidae; genus Dicyrtomina; species Dicyrtomina saundersi. The sequence goes on along the minus strand of JAQFZE010000249.1, from coordinate 15,479 downwards.
CATATAATAATAATAAAGTATTATAATCTAACTATGGTCATTTTTCAAAATGACTGCAATGATTAGTAGAATCACACACGCTTAGAAAAGATCTTAACTATAACATTGTAAGATCGTGCTTAGAACTGCTTAGGTTTTAGGTAAATTTTGGAGAGTGGGGAAATCAGTCACCTCCATGTAAAAGTGTCACATCTTACAAAAAAATTCTTGCTGGATTTCCTGTAACTAATATATTTAACAGCAACATAGAAAAAATTAACAGAGAATTTGTTAAAGCATGTATATCAGTATTAAATGTGTTGTCTCAGTCTCACCCCAGCGGATACAGACGAAGCCCTCTCTGCCGGAGGTCCTGGGTTTGAATCCGACTTCGTCTTCTCTTGTATAATTTTCAATTAACGAAATTGTTCAACATGATTACCAGTTGCGTGGTCTAACAACGATTTCAGTAAAATTAATATACCTGTTGTATCTGTAAACCCCTAACTGAAATTCATTTTGAACGCTGTTAACAGCAACAGCTAATTCCATTACAAATTAACAGTAGCGCGGTAAATTCGCCTATATTTTTCTAAGCGTGCACATGTCAAGAGTTCGCGTAGACACTGCTTCAATTTCAAATGTAATGTTAATAATTTTCCCAAAAGTTCGAAAAAAAAATCGTAAATATTCCATTATTCCATGGAGAATAATTGCAAAATTAAGGGAAATATGAAATTATGTATAGGTAGAAAGAATATTACAAAAACGGGGCATGCTTTAATGATACGTTGAAGTTGAAGGCCAAGGTTACGCAGCATGTGCAAACAAACAGATAATGCTTAGCTAATTAAGCCTCTAACATGTTATTTTACATGAGTAAAATCAGACAAGCTTGACCTGATATAAATAAGTCTGCGAGTTTAAAGAGACACTTTCAAAATCATAAATCAGTTTTATTTTACATCATGTAACTTTAAAATTGGTAAACAAATCGTTTTTGAATTCGTCTAATACACTAAAAGGGACCAGACAGTCAATCAGGTAATTAGTTATTTTTCCAGCACTTACAGATTTTTTTTTCTCAGTTATACTTTAATGCCGAGTTTCTGAAAATAACATTCAAACTGCAATATGATTAAAATATTCGATTTTTAAACACATCTTGAGCATACACACATCGCAAAAATCTCATGCATTCAAACAACACGTCGTTTTTACACCTAAGCACTTCTTATTACCTAATTATACATATTATACGATTGTCTAGTTTAAGCTTGTTTAGAAAAACCGTCTATTGACATACACAATATACCCCTATCCCAATTTTACAAAGAGGGATGTCTGCAATCACACAACAGGGCATCTTCGGTGTGTAACATCTCTTTCTCCATCAATATTTTCTTATTACGGTATAATACGTTTCCGGTTTATCCAGCGTCTTACAACTCACTTAACAAATATTCCATAAATTAAACTAATCATGAAGAAATTTACAAAAATTAATGTTAAAACATTGTTAGGAATGTGAATAAGAAACAAACGGTAAGAATACATTTGTCACTAAATTTAACACTTGAAAAGGTAAGAAAATGACTTCCACCATGGTAAACGTGAGAGTAGGTGATATAAACTCGATCATGCAAACCAATAAAAGGCATTAACGAATGAATGCAATCCAGTCTCAAATTCAGTTAAAACTTTCTACAAAATAGTCCCATACAAAAAGCATGGCATTAAACTCAAGTGACGGAAATAATAATCAAAATATTTAAACTCGAGGTTTTAATACCCATGTGTACCAATACCACTTTTCACATTTAGCGAGCTGGAAAAATATAAAATTAGATAAGTATACAGACAAAAACCTGAAATATTATTTACTGTCACCAACTTCCACAGCTTCTCAAGTTTTAAAAGTGGCAAATAATTCTCATCAGTTAAAATTCTTTTAAATTATTATCAAATTAAGGTGAGAGAATCATTCATATCTACCTACCTATCGATTTATATGTAGTTACATAGGAATATGGTCAGTTTTTGAAGTACCAACAAAGATTATAAGTGTCAATGTTACGACACCTTGTTACTTTTTTGTGTACAAGTACGTTGGCAGGCATCAACAACATCACTCAACTTTCCGGAAAACACAAAATATTGACACTCGACAACGTGAAAGCCACTCAGTTGAGAGAAAACACACAAACCAACAAGCACACGAACACACTGTCGTAGGAAGTTTGATTTAGTATTGTTACGGACACACAAAATTGCACAACGTCAGTCATATTTTAATAAATAAATTAATTTCACGCTGATGCTTTTCGATAAGATGATACTGTAAATTCTTCAACTTCAGTGTCACTATTGTCTGTTTCACTTTCGTCCATTCTTAACTTTTCAAAACCAGCACTAGGAGGAAAGAATTCAGCAAAACTTTTTGTCTCTTTGGTACGCCTGCAACAACCTAAATAAGTAATATAAGATAAGCAATATTAGTCATACGATACAAATACAACCCAGGCGTTTTGTGAAGTTTTACACTTTATGTTACATGTAATACGAACTTCCCCTTCAAAAGCACATAAATAATTGTAGACGTAGGTACGGTAAATAAATATGTAAGAATACGACTGCGTTCGGCGAGTATAATATAATTTAAATATAAAAATATATGATAAAGCAAATTCCGACATGTCACTAACTGTATAGCATTTTTTAAATTAAATGAGATAACTGCTCCGCCTGACAAATCTATTTCGAAATTCCAAAATATACTATTTAATATTAATAACAAAGAAACAATTTCTTATAGTGTGAGCTCACCATTAGATCGAAGACGAAGACATGCTCCAATGCCTATTAAGAGCAACAAAGGAATAGTAAGAAAGGCCATAATTATCACGGATGTGCTAAAAGAGTCTGTATCTACCACCGCTGAATCACTGATGGTTTGTTTCAGGTGTGATTCAATTCGTTCAGTTGTTGAAACAGGGATCATATCCCCCGATGCGACTTGTCTCTCGGGCTCCTTAGGATCCGATCCTTGGGAAGACGGGGCTTTGAGAACATCCGCATTTGTTTTGCCTTCTCGGTAACCTGCTTTCGCAAACTTCCAAACTTTATACGGCACCGAAATTTCGACAACATAAATTTCACTTCCATTTTTGGATACGGCTATATCATGAGGCTGACCGAAGCCTTTGTCCTGCGGACTAAACACGCTTGACACTCGTTTTGTACTCAAAGGAATGACGAATCCTTGTACTTTAGTTTGTCCCTCAGATTTTCCATTGACAGCGTAAAGAGTTCCACCTATAATTGAATTATATCAAGTATAATTGGAATTCAGTAGTAAATATGAGTGTACTTTAAAATTATTTGTACCATTAATTGAAGAGTAAGCCACGCTGAAAAGGCGACCACCAAATAATTTTGCTTGTATAGTAAACTTGTGAGTCAAATCAGATGCTTTGAAACACTGAATTCTGCCATTTTCGCGATCAGCAACGCAAATAAGGTCCTGTTCTTCAGCCAGAGCTAAAGCATGAGGTATGTAGAAAGTATATGTAGGGGGCGAAGATTTCATTAAGTGGTCAACTAATGTGGGTTGGAAAGTTCGTCCTATTTGCAGTATTTTTTGCCCTTTTGAATTGAACTTAATTATACGCGAATTACAGTAGCCATCCGCTACGAAAAAGTCTCCATTAGTCATTGCAGCCACTGCAGCTGGTTTACAAAAATGGCTATCATCGTTTCCAGGCTCAAACTTAGTTCCGAGAAGTAAAGACGGCTTTGTTGATCCCGGTTCAAACTTCATGATACAAAAAACCCATCTATTCATTGCATATCTTTAAGCTTTAACAAAAAATACAATGATTAGGAGGTATTTGAAATGCATGATACGGTACCTTGAAAACTTGGTGAAGGGCTACATCCGTTAAAAAAGTGTCCCCATTAGGACCAATACTGATGTCATGTGGCATGTAGAATCTGTAAAACCAAGAAAACATTCATTAGTGAGTTCAATACACATTAAATACGAAAACTCGATCGCCCATTGAGCAACATGACCGAAATCTCACTTGCTTATACATTGAAATCCGGACAGCATTTAAACTAATAAAATACTAATAGAATAGTTACTATGATTAATTAATATAACTCGGCAGTACTAAGCGTTCTATTAAATTTGTAAGCACACCGAAATCTTTCGGAAAAGATAGGTTATTTTTTATACCATTATCTCGATAACTTAAAGTAAATAAAAACGTTGCGCTGGTTTAAAGGTATATGATCGTTTGATCCTACATTTAATGAGCTGGCACACAGGCAATAGGAAGTTCTGTTACGACCAACTGGTGGTTCGACCAAAAAAGGGCAATAGGAAGTTGGCGCTAATTCGAAAAAACGCCAAATAAACGCCCACGGTTCTATTTACTCAACTAACTCACGACGCCAGGGTTCTATGAGAGACGGGGTTCAATAAGAGGCGGGGTTCTGTTCTTTAATCGAGCAACTAACATTTGCACAACAATGATTAATTATCGGTAAAAATTCCCATAAAACCCGGGGTTCAATTGGAGGTCTTTAATGGAGGTTTTATGTATATTCCTTAGTCACGTAGAGCAATACGGCAACTTGAAATACACAGAGTGGAAAAATCATACGTTACCTTCTAATAAAACACCGGGGTTCTATTGGAAGCGGGCTTTTATTCTTGTTCCTATTATTTTTGACACGGGGTTGTATGAGAGGCGGGGTTCAATACGAGGCGTGCTTTTATTTGGTGTTTTACGGTAAGTTCATTCTCCGTTTAGTTCGTCAGGCAGTTCGAATAAATTTTGTTCAAATTAAAATTTTGTAAAGTTTTACTGACATTTACTCATGTAAATAAATGATTTTTAATAAAACGAGAATAACGACGACTGGGAGTGTTGCTCCAGTTGTCCAACTTATAAGTCATTGCTTAAAGTCAAACAGACTTACAATGGCTTCGCAAAGTACCCAGCTCGTCTACAATTTTCAGTTTGAACAGGAAGTCAGGCACCAAAAAAATGCAAAAGTGAACCTAACTTATTAAAACTGGAAATTTATCCAGTTCAAGCAAAACACCTTGTATCGGCAAAGTGGCTAGTGCATTATACGAATATAAGCTTGCTAGACGACATAATTAAACGCACTGCTGATTGATTCATGGAAAAAAGAGTTAACCAACATTTATAACTAGATAACGTCGCCCACTTATTCGTCAATAGAATTAATTTCCTGCGGTGTCCATCTCATGATACAATGCACTTATTTATAGTTTCTGATACAAAATCTATAATCAACGTAGTTTCAAATTGCTTAAAGCCCTAATTCCTATTAGTCTTTTTTGGTAACTTTCGACTGATCTACTGCTTATTGGTCCACCCGGAACTTATTATTGCCACGCAGCTCAATGTACTTACAGATCTTTCCCCCACTGATGAAGAATAGTTCCCTCCGTGGGATGAATAACATACACGGTATCAGATTTTATTGGTCCCAAACCGGATTGCAAGAATCGATTTGCAGCGTCAAATGTATTATATCCCCATGTTCGATCACCGCGGTGAAATACAACCACATTGTTCAAGTGATCAAAATCTACCCCAGATGCTTGCCCTAAATGAACGGAATCTTTGGGCCAATTAGTGACAACTTGATACTCAGAGCTTTGAAGTTGTCTATCTGCATCTAGTCGACCATCCAAAATGTATTTATCTTCTAATGAATTCTCCGTGTGATCAGGAGTGAAATCAATTCCAGGTCTCTTCTTGGCATGATTTTTCTTCTTAACTTCTAATGAATTGTCTAACAATTCAGGGAGTTCATCTATAAATACAAATATAATTACAATAATACCTAGTCATTACTTTAAGTGAATACCAATTTTTCAAAGATTCACAGCAAGAGAAAAAAGGGCAAACTACGTTTCGCTTCATGACTCAACTATGCATTTCTGGAAAGATTTCTCGAATCACTCACCTTGAATCTTCGGGTGAGACATGCCATGCCCTTTAGCATGCTCCTCAAGTGTTGAGTTTCTTGGAAGTGGTTCATCTGAACCCGCAGGCAAGAACTTAGAAATTTCTGGATACGCCTCATCTCTGCAATCCAAGTAATGATCTTCTGGATCTCGAGAGTCCGTGTAAAACATTATATACAAGTTGCACATTTCATCACCAGCAGTTTGTCCAATATCTGTGAACTTATTAAAGCCTATCGTGTTAAATGTACATCTTGCTGTAATTAGTTCATTAGGATGTATCGTGATAGGTTTTTCAATAGGATAAAATGCTTGAGGCCATTGTGGATTTCCTTTGCCTATCATAGTAAACCCAGTTGTTTTGTTGAAAACGTAACCAGAAACTACGCTTCCCAGTTTATGTGTGTGAACTCTATATGCGAACGGATGAATGGGTCGGTTAGATTGGAGTAAGCAGTTAGAGTCTCCATGAATTTCTGCAAAGTTTCCAAAAGAATCATAGTAAAAATAAATAACAAAAATCTTATACATCCGAAACCTGACGAGACAAATTATACAGTTACCGCTGACTTTAAAAAAAATTAAGTAAGTGCAACGATCATAATTACTTACTTTCTGTATTCGGTGGGATAGATAGATACGATCGGAACAATATCATGACACCCGCCAAATACGTGGGCCTATTATAACATGAAAAATGTATATGAAAAAGGCATACAACTGCAACATTTCATGTCCTCAGCATGAGTTTTGTAATGGTTCAAAAAGATGTTAAAGATTTGTATAACTAGTGTTCAATTTTACTCAATTTTAACTTACTCCTCAGATGAAACGTGAATTCTGAAGCCACTGTGATCCACCTGGCCATCCCGAAAAGCATGGGCGTAGTGGACCTGTAGCACTAGGTATTTTATATTAGACTCTGGTCCTATTCGCAATCCTACATCATTAGGAAGAACAGTCGGGGGCGCATTCTTCGCCCAAGCGTAAATTATTCGCATAGACTGGCATGCTTGATAATGGTGACCACAATCCCTAGTAACAAATTCAGGAGCCATTGAATCTAAAGCTAACTGTTTTTCATGCAGAAATTTCGTAAGTTTCAAACATTACATTCCGAAAAGTCAAAATTAAAATAGTTGAAATTGCGTGAGAAAATAAGTACAGAATTATTGCTACAAATTTTGTATGGATTTATTTGTTAAACATTGCATTGCACCAACACAGAGTTCGACAGCTTTTTAAGCCAATGCAACGGCCAGAAAATTACAGATTCTGGGTTACTTAATTGATTATTAATTAGATTCTGTTACATAATTTTCAAAGCTAATACTGCTGTATGAATTAGGAGATACGGAGATACTAATGATTAGCAGAAGCTCAAAACCATATTTAGGAATGAACCTTTTGAACCGTCAACTTAGACATCACAAAACTATCTATCAAACAAATTAGTAACAAATTTGAGCCATTATAAACCATAATATAATAAGTTTTAACCATGTGTCAAAAGAAAAATACTTAACACTACAAAATACACAGCTACAAAGGATGTGCTCGTAAATATATATTTCATGAGTTATTACATATTACATACAGTTCGAATGCAATTTCATTTTATATGTACGGGTGTTGGAATGGAAATAAGGTAATTTACCAAAATGGGAGAGAATAATTAAATTGGTGCATGTATTAGTCTAAAGTCAAAATTTTTACTTACCACCACCCATTCACCGTAAGTTCACTAGGGACATCATCACATGCGAATAAAAGCATATGATGAGCCTTATCAGCATCTGAATTAGGTTCAAACTTGTGAATGTACTGAGTTCCATACGAATCGATTTTTTGTGCCATGCACAGGTAATCATCATCCTAAAAATTGATAAAATAGAAATCATCATTCGATGCATCCCCGAAGCACCCCAAACAAATACAAAACAATTCTATCGTTTCATAACTGCTGCAAAATTACGGACTGGAGATGAGAAACTTACATATTTACTTATATTTAATTACATTCGATGCGACTGATTTTCGGTTGCCGTTTAGGCAAAAAAAAGATCATAACAATGAGCTATATTTGCAATTTCAAATTACATTTCGTTTTCACAGCATTTTAATAATAAATCATGCGCGTAGCACAAAAAATATAGGAATAAATGTACAAGTAAACGTCCCACAGATTAAGTTGTTGTGCTACAATTTAAATACTGACAGTTACCAATTAAGTTGGACATTTTAAATGTAATTGATCTGTTAGCTCAAAGCAAATTTCAATATAAAAATAATGATTAATTAACTTGGCCTTAGGCCTTTGCCCTATGTTTTTGCATCACATGGCAGCCGTAACAATAAGGTCTATTTCTGTACAATACATACAAAAAAACAAAAATGTCCAATGGATTGGTTTTTTTAAACTTCGCGCCAAATCTAAAGTGACTTTTTCGAAAATCCCAAACAAATGCAGCAAAAACAAAATTTTAAAGAAGGAAATTCGTATTTAAAAAAAAAGAGCTTTAAAGTGATGTATTATACGTCTGATTATGTTGAGAATTGAAAAACGTTGCTAAATTATGCATATAAGTAGAAAAATAAGACGAAGTTATCACGAGGTAGTCAACATGCATGAACAAAGAAATACTAAATGCGCATTTTAAGTAGCTAACCAATAAGGGTGAAATATTCATATTTGGAATATAGAGTACCAAATCAAAAATACAAGTTTAATTGTAGTGTTCAGCTGTTGAGCATAAATTATGTTTATGCATACCTACATCCACTGTTGCATGAAACATTGATCTTCATATCTCTCATGTTCCTCTTACTTACTTCTCTCCTGAAGCGTTTACTACAGTATGTAGTAGCGGTAGCTATTAGACTGCGATAAAAGTTAATTTTTGTCTTGCGGTTTCACAAAGTAAAAGGATATGAGCAAGTATCATGAGCAATGAGTACTAGGTACATAATGCGGTTATGTGAAGACAAACTCCTGGAACACATTACTTAGTTTAAGTAGTGTATTTCTTAGATGCGCCAACACTACGTGGCATTAATCAAGAAATGAGTGGCAACAAAATGATACACATGTACTAGTAGACATGGCATGCTTGATAGGACTACTATTTGAAAATACGTTATAATATAAATCCATGCCGCATGAATGAAAACTTCGCAAAACCGAAAATGTAATAATTTGCAGAATAAATATAATTACAGAAAACAGAACTAAGTACAACGTTCGGAGGTTCCACATAAATTAGTAAAGGGAGTATTAAAGAAGCTTGTGTGTGGACGGGTTTTACATCAACTTTACCAGGCTTTATGTTTTTACATGACACATTTGCAGCTGTGATATGCATCAAAATATTTGTCAGGAACTTATTAGTGTTTACAGCAGAACTAAAATATTTCGGAATAATTTCATCAAAAATATAACATTACTCTTTAAAATATATATAAAACTGCCCCGAATTCCGCCGAGAAGCACCCCTGATGTTAAAACAAAAAATAGTTCTTAAATGTGAAAATTACACACTATAACAATCGGGCAGTACCTCTCCTAAAAATTAAACACGTCAAAATTTTAAAGTTGAAATTTTACAATTATGTCACACAAAGCAACAAGTATTAAAATGCGACCCAGCTCAAAAATTAGAGCATTCATAGACTACAGATTAAGCCATCCGATACATTACACTTGATAATAAAACTTTTTCGTTATAAAAAATAACGGAGTAGTTCACCATTTAATTAGGAGATGTTCCAATCTACAACCTCACTGAATGCTTCTGAAATTATTTTACTTTCAAGCATTTTAAGGATTAATTCCCTGAAATGATCGTCTAAATTAACTGGCATAATCAAACTTACAATAGTCCTTAGCATAAAACAAATTCACCTGTTAGGTCAAATGGTCACTGTCACTATCCTCAAATTTTCAGTAAATAGTATTTATTAGAAAATTCCCCATTGATTTTTGTTTGCTTTATGCACAAATTCAACAACAAATTAACATCCAAGCATATTCGCATAATATCTTGAAGTACTAACTTAAACGATTCGATTAAATGTTTCCTTTTTCATTTGCATAGTATCACAGTTCAACCTCAACCTTGAATCCCACTGATGCAGTAATTATAGTTGCAAACTAAACAACAAAAATCGGCTTTCATGATTGTCTACTTTTGAACTTCGTGTTATGAATTAAAGGATGTTACTGGTGTTACAAGAAGCAATGTATACATACAACATATTATGTTATAATTATGATCCAGTGCCTTATAATTTACAATACTTGCAGCAACGTTTAGATTGACTTACTATACATAATATGCATAAAAATGCAGGGATAAAAAACAAGAAATCGTATTAGTACTTTCAACTTTGCTTATACGTGGTGATAAAACTTTTGACAAATTAAGAAGCGTACAAAATTGAAATAAAGACTATCTGATGAATTTTAGAAATAACTGACGTACAAGATGGACAGCATGACATGTATGATGTGGTGAAGTTTAACATAATTTTGAAAGTGTTTTTAATGTAACTATTATGCAAGGAATCACTATGAAAAATTACACTGCGTATATAGGTAGGAAAAATAAGTATATGCATTTCTTCATTTGCGTTCTCAAAATTAACTAGTATGTAACCATCTAGTATTACTAAAATAACTACGCACACGTAAATCAATGTAAATCTTTAAATGTTAAAACTATGAACTAAATACTTTGATTTTTGATGAAGTGCCAAATGTCAGATTGTCAACGTCTGTCTGTCGTCAAAAATAAAAAATACAAGCTTTAATAATCAATCACGTAGACGAAAAAGTAAAAAATAAAAACTAATTGCTATCTTTCATTGACAACAGAACAGATGATGACGAGATGACATATCAATACTATACTATAAGGTAAGTACCTGCCACCTGTATGAAAATAATCTTCTTGTAACATATCTTTGATCATCACAAATTTAAATTATGGATTTTTTAGAAGGTCAGAAACCAAATCAAATTATTGAGCGATCATACACCTCTTATTTACACAATATTTAAGTAACCGTTTATAATTAAGACAGCAATAAATAATAATTTTATGTATTTAATTCAAACATATACCTGTTTGGGATGAACATTGGGCATGGACACATCTATCACCGATGCGGGGGGAGCTCTGTCACTATCTACACGTATACAATCACAGATAAGAACGAGATACGTAAAAACGTACAATGTAATGAGTACACAATTTAACTTAATTGATTGATATTTGATTAAAAATGATTTTCCGGGCTCCATCATTCTTCCAGCTTCAACTTTTATGAAGACGAACGAATGAGGATAAAAAATAAATACTTGTTCCCTCTAACTATTACTATTACATTCTAAGCCATATGGGGTTGACATTGGGATTTCAAAAATTCCGCGACGTCGTTTCGTGGATTTCGTCTTTTACGCATGAAGAAATCAGTCTCTATAACAAAATGAACACATACTAACCACACTATGCACGTAGTCAGAGTGACAGAAGCAAGTAGGTACAAACAACCACAATTTGTTCTATCTACACTCTATTTCATTATCATAAAGTCAGAACTGTCCTGCATTGGTTTGTAGGTAATTAGTCAATGTGCACTGTGCATGTGAATGTCAAACATTTCCTTTGTTTACATAAATGTAGATAGTAGGGTTTGCATAGGGAACGATTACTCCCAGCTCCAACTCCCAACTCCCAAAAACTTCCAACTTCCATTAAAAGCTCCAATCTCCAACCCCAACTCATTCATGTAAGGCGTATAGGAGCGCGTAGGTAGAAGGGAGAGGGTGCTAGGTATGTGCATAAGTTACGTGATGCATTGGGGAAGCGGGTAGGTGTTCAAGCTGCCTATCCTTTTACAATGTATGGGTGTTCATACCAAAAGTTCGGGATGGGGACAGGGGTTCATTTCCGATTTTTGTACCACGTAATTTATGCACATGCCCATTAGGTATAATACAAAAGAGGCATAAAGGTTCATTTAAGTAATGTTGCTGTTTAAATAGCTTTAGCTATTATAGTTGAGCAAGACTGGTCTACGTCTACAGAAATGTATTCAAATATTAGTCTGGCCGACGAAATAAAACGTCCAAACCATTAATAGGCTTAGCATTATGATGAAAATTATGCAAATAATTATACAGAGAACAGACGTACAGGCAGAGACTAGTATATAATCATAATTTGTGACCTGCAATCCAGCCCAACCTCAAACTCGATTTAACCACAAAACCACAGTTGTACATATTGATGAGAAATGTGAATAGCTGATATTTTTATATGATAAAAGTTTGTCTAATTTAAAATTTGTATTTTCATGGTTCTTCTGTCTATCATCATATTATTATTATTGTCTTTTGTCTTCTACATGGTGACATGTAGTACCACAAATAAAATTATGACTAAAGTCCTTATTTTCAGTATTAACATAAAAATATAATTTTATCTGTCATCACCCAGCGTAAAAATAAAAATAATAGATCTGGGCCTGTGACTCTAGACGGTGACGTCGTTACGTACATAAATCATGATCGATGGGTTCTCTGTACCTTTTCGGACTAAATGAGTAGTGAGGGTCGTCCATCAATAATGTTTAGGAAAAACGAATATTGTTTTACCCCGTCCGCCCCCTAGTTTAGCACTTCCTGAACGTTGAGCCATACGAAGTTTACATAGGCCATCTCCCTCCCTCCTCTAAATCAAACCGTTATTGGCGGTCGCTTCCTAGGTAGTACAATGTCACACAAGTCACAATGGTTAATGGTAATGGTATATGGCTGGGAAGGCTGGGGCAACGGCAACGGGGTGAGATTGAGATCCATAAATATTATATGGTACCGTTCGTTGTGATGCAGTTGCCATGGCTTACCTCAACAAAGTTTCAGATGTAAACAAGCCCGAAAGTTACTATAGTTCCGCCTTCACCCCGAAAGTGGGCAAGGGATGGGAATGACGTAAATAATGTTAAAATGAGCACCCCCAACTGTATGTACAAACGGCGGTCTTTCCGTCGAGATTGTCTTGTTTGTACATTTTGTAAATAGAAGAATAATGCTCGTTCGTGTCAAAAATCTTGCATTCACTCCTGTATTATGTACGAAACGAACGAAGTTTCTAGACATCCAGTCGAATTTAATACGTTAAGCTCCTGTACTTCAGAGTGGGATTTTTGTGGCGGAATAAAGGAACTGGTAAAAACTGACTGGTAGTACTGGTAGGAGGAACGACAGCAGCGGAAATTCAGACATTGCCACTCAAAAGTAATTATTGTCCAGTATAGATTCTGTCTCTTTCACTAACCGTTGGCCATTGTCCTCTTTTTTAAGAATATTTGAGTCAGTTCGGTTCCACAACAGTTTCAACACTCAGTACTCAGTGTCATTCAGTCAAGTCTCAACCCTCATCATCACGCGCTTTACTTTTTGTGAATTAAACAAAGAAAGTCTTACTGGATAAATATTTCCCCAAAAAACATAAATCTATTCACAATTCATCCGTCATAATCAAAGAAAAAAGAAATTACTTACCATTGTGAGGACGTCTTTGTTGTGTTAACTCCTATCATTTTTACAAGAGAAATTATTTAAAAGGTAAGCAAGTTACAAATTATTTGTTATTACTGTACATTCGACTGTTTCAGAGTAGTATTATTAATTAATCATCATTTGGTAGTATAAGTAGTAAGCACTCATTTGTCAGTTATTGCAATTATTTAAGTTATGATTTAACTCTTGCGGTGCATACAATTTTTTAAACCAGTTCAATTCCCCTTCCACCTTCCTTAAATTGCACTAACATACATACCTCACATCTCCCCACTTTTTCCATCTTTCATCGAATGACGAACACGAACGAACAACGAACCTGTCTGGACAGTGCAGTGGATTGTGGAATACATATAACGTTTGAACGTTTAGCAACTAATTTTAAATTACGTTGTACTTATAAGTGAAGTTTAATTTTTTTTAAACTACACGTTCTGCCGGATAGCAAGCGATTATCAATGTATTTATTGATTGACAACCTGTGATGTGACCTGTCTGCTCTGTCATCTGTGGACCTAGTTTTAAATTGACATTGCCAGTTAACAGTAGTCGTGAGTCATGATGTCATATGCATTTTTTTCTTTGATGTCATGTGTCAGTTTCTTTATTGTTCAATTATAGTTGTATTTTTGAGCTTCCAAGTTGTTGGTTATATAAACTCAAGTCATTAGTAATTTAATTATTTTTAATTGGATATAGTATTATTCCATACCAATCAATTGCTTGCACCTACGTTTGACGTTTGACTTTAGTTGCGACATTTCGACATTTGTCATTGTTGGGATTTGGCGGTCAACGGCTCGGTAATAAGGTGGGAGTAACAGCCGATTGTGGTTATATTATGTCGTGCCTGATATGGGTAATATTGTGTTATAATTATACTTTCAACTGTAAATATTTAATCTACCAGAATGCAGGCAGTCGCTGGTAGATATCAATAATTTAGGGAAACGTCAGATGTAGCTTGACTTGGTTAATACTCGGTTTATTGATCTACTGAAAGTAACTAATTTATTAACTTTTGCTTACGACATTACATTAAGTAGGTATATATATAAAACATTTTACGTATTGCTAGAAACTAACACGCTGTCCAATACATATCTATATTTTCCTTCATCCTTTGCTTTATCTACGATTTTCAGTCTTCGTCTCAGCTCATTGAGTTGTTAGTTTTTATGATTATGCTATGTGAATTGTTATTTGTATTTATATTTGTCTGATCTATTTTTGATTTTGTTCACTAGGTCTAGCAAAATGAGCAACGCTGAAGATTTGAATGTGTCTGCCTCTGGTAAGTGCATTAGTCACGAAAACGTTTTATTAGGGAACAATAATCCGGAGAACAAATAAACATAGATAAACATTGAGTTAAAACTTTAAAATAGATAAATTTCATATTTGATTTGATTGAATTTGATAAGGCAGAACAAAGAAAATATTTAACTGACGTGTGGGTATACATATAATTATGGCTATGTTAAGGGGTTATAGTATAGTTATAGATAAATCCTTCAACCTTTGATATTTGTGCTATGATAAGGTAGTGGCTACAATCTTAAGTGAGTCATGATGATGATAATCTTTTTCCACCCTTGCTATTCCTTTTTGGAATACAATAAGCACTTTGTTCCTTGTGTACTGTCAGATTCCGAAGGTAGGTTTTAATCTAAACTAGAACACAAAATCTGCTCACCCTGACCGAAAGGCAGTAATTCAAATGACATAGTTTCTTTATGGAAATATTATTTTTTCGAGTTCTATTTTAAGTTTCAGATCCCATTTGCTTTAATTTCACTGTTAAACTCACTAGTCAGATACGTAAACAAGCAATTTATGGTATATGGCGTTTGTTGCATTCGCTCCTCTGTAGGTACCTACCTAATGTCGTACATTGCCCAC
>JAQFZE010000248.1:0-31873 GCA_034695245.1 Dicyrtomina saundersi | reverse complement strand
CAAAGTTTAAAAAAATCAGTTTTTTTGAATTTTGGCGGGCTGCTGCTGAAGCACCGCGCAAAATGCACTCGAGTTACGACACTATTCGTTCTTACTAAGGCCTAAAGAAACGTTTCTGACTATGCTTTTCCAGATCCCGAGACATCATAGTAAGTGGTTTGCTTGTCAGTTACTATTTTTATTTCGAGAGATTAAATATTCCATAGATAAGTCACCAATCATTATAAGGTGCAGATATTACTTTTTGCTTGGCATGAAAATCTATGTGGCTATAGTTTTATATCTTCAAAAGCGACGACTAAAAAAATAATATATTTAAAGTTAGTTGTTCATACAGTGGGTAGGAGTTGTGCGCAATCCAGAACATTTGAAAAGCATTGGCCCTAGCATAATTGGAGGAAAATGCATAAATCAAAGTCGCTTGAAGAACAAGTAAAATTCCAGTAATTCCGGTCACAGTTTGAAAGCACCAGTAGTGAAATTTGGGCAGCACATGTGTTCTATAGGAGTACAATAATCAATTAAGTAATAATTATTAACATTGGGTACTCGTAATATTTAACTATTATTTTGTTTATTTTTTGAAGGATTCCTATGCATTCAGGACAGCAACAGGTTCAACATTGAATGGAATAATTTTTTTTTTGTAGTATGTATTTGCCTATTTTAAACTCAGAAGAAACTTACGGTCTAAAGAAATCCCGGAACAAGCAGGCTAAATCAGACGCTGTCTGAGTTGAGATATGATAGAAATTGATTGCATGCCCAATGATATGGATAATGGTAAAAAGTAATCCAATCAAAGCAATGAATTTGTGCATCAAAACAAAACTATCAAATGGAATGTAATGATGGAGGAAAGTCTCTCGTAAATGTGTGATCGTATTTCGACACATTGTAAGGAGAAGAGTCGCATAACAGAACATCATGACAGAAGCCGCTCCTCGTGTAACCGTCACACCATACCCCGCAATATGACGAAGGCCACCATGCTCACGCTCCACCGAATAATCTGAAAACCGTATATAATGAAGATGTGATCACGACAGCTACAATTATGGGGTAATATGGTATACTGCGTAAGAAAACAAATTGTAGAGTTTGTACTCTAAAACATTAAAAGTTTGTCTGGATTAAAATATAATTTTACAATATGCCCTTTCAGCAAAAACGGAAATGACGACTAGGGTGTACAAGGAACCCCAGAAAATCTGAAGGCGATTAACTTCAAACCATGTATTTCCTTTCCGTTTTTCCGTCGTGGTGAGTGTTTCTTCTTGATCCGTGGGTTCAGCTGGTGCAGGTGAATCAGTTAGCATTCCTTCTCCGTAAATACTTGTAACTGCCCCTCTCGCAGTTTCAATGTATGTGGCACGAGCTCCTGCTCTACCTTGCTGGGCTCCTTTTGGAATTGGAACACTTTGACCCGCAAAATTCAACTGTGCGTAGCCCAAGGTCTCTTTGTGTTGAGACAGAAGACGTTGGAAGTCTGCCAGTGTAATGAACGACTGGAAGGTATAGACAAATACATTATTAAAACGTTTGACATTCAGAACACAAACACCAAAGAAATTCAAGTAGGACAAATAGTAATGAGTAACAATAATGCAAATTATCATGGGGTCACTATGCATAATTTAGCCTACGATTAATTGCCATTAATTAGCCTGTAGATATGCCAAATTTTGAGCATTCAAGGATGAAATTGTTAATCACTAACTTAAACTAACTTACATCGGGTTTTAGCTGGGCTTTGCTCAAAATACTTTCCACTGTTGCGTCCAGTTTTTCATTAGTCAGCTCAACATCCGCATTGGCAGCATCGATGAGAGAACGTATCATTTCCTTAAATTCATCCTTTGTTAGTTTCCCTTCCCGACGAATATCGTACATGTCAAACATGAGCTTGGCCTTAGCATCAGCATCCCCTTTTGCAAATATTACCAACATATCCAAGAACTCACGGAAACTGATAAAACCATTTCCGTCTCTGTCAACGAGAGCGAACATCTACAATCATGCAATTTAATATTTAAAAACTGTCCACTGCATATAACGTTTAAGTAGTATAGCCGTATAGCAACCTTTCTTTTTATTTTACTATCATCCTTTTCTTTTAACCAAAAAATTAATAACTTATTTAACCTTTTCAACAAATTTGGAACTAGGACTCATGGAGAGTGCTTCCGCAAATTCCGTTTTGGTAATTTCAGTCGCAATATCTCCACGTATGATGTCAGAGTCCGCCTGTGCTTCCGTCTCAGTCCGTTTCTCAGTATCAAATGCTCGGGCAAAAACACTTCGGAAGAAGAGCTCTAACCTAGCCTGTCTAATCTGCTTCGTGGTTGCAGTCGCCATGGCTTGTTTCAAAGCTATCTCCTGCTCTCGAAACACGAGTTTTCCGTCGAATCTACATTTACATTGACACACTGTAATTTTTTAATTGAATCATAGTACGAGCTATAACGTACAAATTTCAATTCTAAAACAATTTTTGTAATAATTTATTATTATATATTATATGCTATTAAAATTTGCATCTACTGGGCAACTTACTTTTCTTGGAAAGTGCTGTAAAAGTCATCTACATAGACTGTACTTTCAAAATCGAGAACACAATCGTACTCATTGGAAGTCTTGAGAACTAGGTGAGCTCCTGGTTTAGGTACGCGGGTGACGTCTACGTGAGTTCTTCCAGTGAAATCGATGTGTCTCAAAAGATCTCCATCATGATTTCTTAAATCTAATATCATAGTGTCGTCCACCAAAACCACGATCACTGCCCGGTAACCTTCTGACCTCCCTTGCCACTCTCGTGCTAATGACATAAAACAAATTTAATATAATAGTATACGAAACGTAATTATATTTAAGTTGATGGAACTCTGTCCACTTATTGTTAGCCGGAGAAATTTATACTACGTAGGTACGTACGTAGTACATCCTCTAAATGTAAGGTAGTTTTTCCTAATTATTTTTATACACATTATATTATAATCATTTAAAAATAATTTAAATAACTATAGTGTTTTCCCCATAAAAACATCCTTTGAAAAAAAATCCCATAAGGACTACTTACCAAGGTATGTACGTCCCTTTTGCCCTGATTTACGCATCGTTGCTCGGACTTTTTTTGTTTTTCCATTCTTCAATTTAGCCAATTCATCAGTCTTTTTCTGTTGTCTGTTAGCTCCAACAAATGGGACCAAGAAAAATACCCCTAGAATTAAATATAGTTGCCAGAAATATTCATTGTTTGTCCTCGGCGTAATAAGGCGGATACATATTATACTTTTATAAATTAACTCACCAATAATGAAAAGTCCAATGCAGATAAATGTGAATATGTATGAAAATTGACTCCCTGAAAAATAATCATAGGTTCCAGGTTCAGTGCAGTCTTCGACTGAATTGCCTTCCGTGTGCAACTACAAAATTTATAAGATATCATATAGAAATTAATGGACGCATTATTGGAACGATTGACGAGACTAGAGGAAACCAAAAACAAGTTTTTACAGTCCTGTACCTGAGGCAGATGATAGCATGTTCTATTGTATTCAGTTGTTTGGTTTTGTCTGTCAGGAGTCCAGCAAGTGCTCTTTCTCCATAATTTCTCCGTGCCCCCACTCGCACTCGTAGTTTCACCAGGTTTACAACGCTCCACAAATTCTAACAAATGATCAGGATTATATAGTTCATTCACTCCCATTCATATAATTTTTGATTTCAACCTAATACATGGTAGGTCTAGGTGACTTCCCTCTGGGTGACTATGCATATCGTCAGTAAATAACCAAATTGACCCATATCCATTTGTAGCTAAAAACAATATCCACTATCTACAAAAATATTGAAACATGTCTTGAAAACATTTAATTAGAATGTTTTGCGCTTTTCAGAATCATGTAAATAGAACATTTTACACTTTTGGAAAACATGTAAATAGAACATTTTACACTTTTGGCAAACATGTAAATAGAATATTTTACACTTTTGGAAAGTATGTAAATAAAACATTTTACACTTTTTAAAAACACGTAAATAGAACATTTTACGTTTTTCAAAAGCTCTTAATGAACATTTTACGCATTTGTCTCATTTTGCTTTTATGACATCAATATCAATTTGATTGTAGCTTAAATTGGATATGGGTCATTTGGGTTCATCACAGACGATATGCAAGTACTAATAAGAAACAGAAAGTTAGTACAGTTTCAAACACCGTGACATTGTGAACTATTCAACTTACTTTCATCCGGTACAGAAAATGGATTTCTTTGAATATCCTCGTCTTTCATACGGGTCACTGACACAAGTAGATCATATATTTTGAGTTTCTTTATTCTATCAATCTGGTCTGCCTCAAAGCGTCTGGAAATAAAGATATAAATTCATGGAATGAGAAAGCAGAAGCAATAAAAAAAACAGCTCAAAGTCTTTAGCCTTTAATAGACCTTTAGACATGAGAATGAACAGACGAAGGATTACAGTGAAAAAACTTACGGTTTTTTCCATTGCGTATTTTCAAACCAAAATCGATCTGCAATTCTTATTCGCTGTAGCTGATCTTTAATTATAGCTCGGAATAAAGGTCCTGGTCGATTTTTATTTGTTTCCAAAATCCCTCCAGTCCACACATCGATATTGTCCCAGCAATTTGGATCAGTAGCATTATTATACTGATCGGAAGCTCTGTCTCCACGATGAACTTTTTCCAAATTTTCAATAACTTGCCTAATGTCTTTATTCCCCCCGGCGAGTGTCGCCGTTTCATTTAGCCCATTGAGCGATATGAATTTGTCGACACTGCAGATTCTTGTGAGATTGAATGATTCACGAGCAGTGTTGTAGTCAGGGGTTCCGTGATCTCGACCACGTTGAATATTTACAGTCATTAAATCTCGCCTTGAAAATTCAAGAGAGCCGAATACATTCCCACGAAGGTCCTCCACAATCATGTTGTCTTCCCTAGAAGTAATTTTTGTGTAAAAATCCATAATTAATTCTAATTTAATAATTTATAATTATTTTTTAAGGGACTGACGACTACTTACAGAGCTTTGAAGTTCTACTGAAACTGAAAGGTTATGCATACGCACATAATATAATTACTCATCTTTATAAAATACCTTTCAGCTCTCTGTGATGCCATTCCCATCAGAAGTCTATCGATGTCCGCAAATTTTGAATTGATCGCATCGTCGCCTTTGCAGTTAGTGTTGTCATTATTAAATTTCATAGTCAGTGGTTCCTATATATAAAAAGTATAATTTCTCAATGATTATGTAATTTGAATCTAAGTACATGTTTTAATTGCAATTCAAATTATTCTGCAAAGTACATTCCTAATAGAGTACGATCTCCTATAACAATACAATAATTTTATATGGATATAATAAAAGTCGTATATCGTCTGTGAAGAACCAAAATGACCCATATCCAATTTCAACTAGAATCAAAATGAGCTATGTCATAAAAACAAAATGAGAAACTAGCGTAAAATGTTAATTAAGAGTTTTTGAAAATTGTAAAATGTTCTATTTACATGTTTTTGAAAAGCGTAGAATGATCTATTTTCATGTTTTTGAGAGATGTAAAATGTTCTATTTACATGTTTACCAAAAGTGTAAAATTTTCTATTTACATGTTTTTGAAAAGCGTAGAATGATCTATTTTCATGTTTTTGAAAAGTGTAAAATGTTCTATTTACTTGTTTTTTTAAAAATGCACAAGGTTCTATTTACATGTTTTTGAAAAGCGTAAAATATTCTATTTAAATACTTTCAAGACATGTTTTAATATTTTTGTAGATAGTGGATATTGTTTTTAGCTACAAATGGATAAATGGATATGGGTCATTTTGGTTCTCCACCGACGATATGTAGCTGTAATGTTATTACCTGAGGTCTCCAAAAAATGTTACACGTTCGCACGGAGTGATTAGATTGAAACCTTTCTTTGGTATAAGTCGTCCTATCATCGTGTCCCACCCCTGGAAATGGGACTTGATCACACCCGGAGCAGGCATAGTCTCGCATGTAAGCGCCAGGCGTGACGAGAGTATGACCGAAACGCATGGCAGCCGTTTGAAAAAAATGTTCAATTTGAGGATCCACAGATGGATCGTAACCTGGGTAGTTTCCTAAACCATCTCCAAGCCATTCACTGAGCCAATTATAGTAGACAATGGACTGATGAGTGGCAATAACCCATTTTCGAGCTTCCTGCAATATTATATGTAAAGCATTGAAGTATGAAATAGTATTGAAAATGCAAGTTGAATTTATGATTTCATTTTTTCCACCTCCATGTGTTTACGCTTCTATATATTTGTCAGCTTTAACATCAATGGAATTTTATATTGAAACTCACATTAAAAATCCTCTCCCCACTCCAATGTGGTCTAGTTGTCTCAAAATAAGTTGCAATTTGATTGTGCCAACGAAAGAGGACAACACCAAACGTAAGAAGGAATGCATTTTCATTCCCCCGGGGATTCCCTAGTACTGTTCGTGAAAATAGAAATAATGAGTTATAGTATTGTCGTTTAGTATAATTTAATGTACATAGATATCGTCTGTGAAGAACCAAAATGACCCATATCCATTTTGTAGCTAGAAACAATATCAACTATCTACAAAAATATTCAAATATGTCTTGAGAGCATTTAAATAGAACATTGAGAACTTTTCAAAAATATGTACATACAACATTTTGCATCTTTTCAAAAAACATGGAATTAGAACATTTTGCACTTTTCAAAATCATGTAAATAGAACATTTTACACTTTTCAAACACATGGAATTGGAACATTTTGCACCTTTTCGAAAACATGTAAATAGAACATTTCACACTTTTCAAAAACATGTAAATAGAACATTTTGCACCTTTCAAAAACACAAAAACTCATAATTATTAACATTTGACGCATGTTTCTCATTTTGTTTTTATGACATAGCTCATTTTGATTGTAGCTTAAATTGGATATGGGTCATTTTGGTTCTTCACAGACGATATATGAGTAAACGTGTACTAAAATATGCAAAAAAAATTGATCACCGAAGAAACGATTGACATTAGCAGTGTGATGATTTTTGGTCCAGTGACAGTGTCTCGCCGGAGGTGGAGGATTTGCAAGTGGTAGGCGTATAGAGTTGACTACAGGGAAATATCCTTCATTATTTTCAGAGGCTAGCTGACCTTTCGGATGCAATGTTTTGTCTGCACGTGTTCTCAATACATCTGCCCAACCCTTGGCTGTTCCGTATACCAGACCGCCGTCAAACCAAGGTGTGATTTCATTCAACTGTAATCGTTATTAAATTCAGATTAGTAAAAATGTATACTTATGTAGGTAACTAGGAGGGATCTTAATGATATTTAAACAATCCTTACCTGCTGTCTCGGATTTCCTGGTGATTGTCCAGTGTTTTGGGCGTACCTACTACGTAGCAACGGCATTTGAGTTTTGTACGGACTATTTTTATGAAATGTATGATCTTTGGGTATCTCAATGTTGAAATACTCTGGTGGACAGCCCGCTCTTTGAACATCTAGAATTTCTTCTACAAGTTGTTGACCAAAGAAAACTAATAGGGCAGTTTTTCCTGTTCGCGAACCGCACGGACTCTCTTTGCTGTCCATACAGTTATCTTGAGTTCGGTTCATGAGGTCACTGGCAGCAAATGGATTAATACGATTTTTTGTCACGGGTAAGTATACACCATCGTCGTAAACAGGAGGGACGCGTCGGAGGAGGGGCGTGTCTGTAAATTTGGTTTAGTTATAGAATCATTTGAATTTTGAATTTTAATAAAAACTCAAAGGGGTTTGCGTACAGTGGTACAGTGCATAATAATTAAAACCGTAAATGCAGTAGCTTATTCAGAAGTAAGACTCGGTCTATACATACACATTTTTAAATATTTAAAGCCTACCTAAAAAACTATACTAAAAACCTAAGAGTGTTTTCATTCCGTAAATGCGAATGACCTGTTGCTCTTAAAATTTATCTGACTATATGCTACAGCAACAATTATATATCTAAAAGGATAATCAGACAAAATTCTAATTTGGTATTTCGTTCATTGCGTACCAACAGCACCCAAGTCCGTTTTAAAGATGTTGTTGAAAAATCCATCAAATGTTTGAATCTCGGATGGATGTCCGTCATGTGGTGTTGCACATTGTTTTATGTTTTTTGTGTTGCTTATTCCAGATATATTCAGAAAACATCCGTCAATCAACCAAGAGATCAAGTTTAACTTCTGATTTGGTTCTCGGCCTCTTATCCAGTCATTTGGGTCTAGGAATGGCTCATTGAGTACCGGCCCAGGTCCAGTTGATTGCTGATTATTTTCTGTTGGATTTGTTTCTCGAAAATGTATGATTGACGGATCTGTGGATGTACCACGTCCATTTTTAGTCGGTTTATCTGTAACAGAAGAGTATTGACATATTTTATGTATATAATTACATATAGGTATAAAAGTGATAACGCGTCAACAAGTTGAGTCTGCTCATGATTACAATGAGCTAACTTTGAAATTACAAATCATTGTTAAAGGCTGTAAGGGAATCGACAGTTTTAATCACCACATTGTCAGTTTCATGTTCGAAATGGCGTTCACACCAAATATCACGAAATGTGAAATCCGCACCATTAAATAAAGTGCAAAAGGCGATAATGCAGATTAGTAGCGCACTTTAATAGTGTAGATATCTCATTTTGAATTTTATTGGCGGAGATATTACATTTTGCACTCTAGTAATAAAATTGTACCCATGTAAGAATGATATTGTGAATTTATGCATTTGGATGGACATGGGCAAAAATACGTTTAAGAAACAAATGGACTTGGCCAAGAATGCTCCTTTACAGGTGATATTTATTATTTTTGAGGCTAGCTTAACAAGTCTGCGGAGACCGTTAAACTTTAATATTAGGAACCACTGCCAATTCCCCTACTGCCACTATACTGCTCATCCCATTTTACAACTGCAAATTTCCTTTATGCCCTTGTTAATAAAGTAGCACCGCAGCAACATCAGCAACATCAGCATAACTACAGTTTATATATATTGTTAGACGTTGTATGCGAATTTTTTTCATAATCGATCATGAAAAATTATTTTTATGAGACAATTTTTGCACTTTTTGTAAAACATAAAAAAACTGCATAACCCTTATCTTTTCAAAAGCACATGGTGGTGCGGTGTTGTGTTTATACTTTTGTTTTGACAAAAATGTTTTTCTATTGTAAAGAATAAGAGCCCCATGACCTTCGGCTACTTTTAAAAAAAAAGAATTATGAATGGAAATTATTGAAGTATATATGTTGTGACTTGAAGCTCATGTACATACACAAAGGCAACCAAACTAATCTAAAATAATTGATTTTAAAACATAATTTTAATCAAATATTTTGACCTACCATCAGCAGTTGGATAATCTGTACCACCAGATGCATTTGTGCTCTGTACTTGACACTGAAGCTCTCCCACAATTACACTTAAAACTATTAAAATTGTAAAATAGAATTTAGTTGACTGCTTAACCCGTGGCACTTTCATCATGCTTGAGTCTGTGTTACCGACATGGATGTCCGATTTCGGTTATTTAATTTGCAAGCAGTCGGCTAAGTAATTTCAATGGGGCGGGTCTTATAATTATGCTTTTTCGACTGTTGTCTGCTCTCCAGAGACAACTGAACTATCCAAAGCAAAAAGTAGACACAGGCCTTATAATGTGTAATTAATACTTCTTTTAAGTTTCACCACTAGCGCTTGCCACAGTTCCAGTTCCAGCTACTCACATTTAGATTGAAAAAAAGGCTGTAAAAATATTACTCGGATTTTATTTTCAGAATATTTGTGTGTGGCTTCGTAAAAGTTTTGTTATTTCCTTCATTGTACATTTTAATTTTACGTTGGTCATCATTGATTTTAATCTATATGATTAAGAATTTAGAGCGGCGGCTATATCTGGAATTCTAGTGCCTCTCAGTTTAAGGAAAACCACAATTACAATTTATTAGAGCCAACAACAAAAAACAGAATTTATAACGTCAGCTCGCAACGCCTGCCACACCAAAAGGAAAACCACATTTACCATTATTTGCCGCATGGTAGAAGTGCTACTTACATGATTTGGAGCATTTAAGTTGTAGAATACAATAAAATTCGACTTAAAGTGAAACAACACCAACATAAAAATTAAAATTGAAATTTTAAAGCAAACGTTGTGTAAGTAGTAACCAGGACCGGATAATGTGGCCAGCGCAGGCAGCCCCCGCTGCCTGAATTTTCAAAAAACATGTAAATGGAACAGTTTGCAATTTTCAAAAATATGTAAATAGAATATATTTGACTTTTTAAAAACATGTAAATGAAATTTTTTACACATTTCAAAAACATGGAAATAAAACATTTAAAACTTTTCTCAAAACATGTAAATAGAACATTTTGCATTTTTCTGAATCAAGTAAATAGAACATTTTGCACTTTTCCAAAACATGTAAATACAACACTTTTCTTTACCAAAGAAAACCATCAATAAAATCTAAATGGTGGTTTTTGTATGGAAACAAATTTCTGCCTAAGCCTAAAACCCATTCCTTCGTCCGGCCCTGGTAGTAACTGTAACGTATTTATAGCAAAGTAGGGTACTAGTCAGTATTTTATTTTCGTAGTAAATAGT
Source organism: Dicyrtomina saundersi (assembly GCA_034695245.1). NCBI lineage: Eukaryota > Metazoa > Arthropoda > Collembola > Symphypleona > Dicyrtomidae > Dicyrtomina > Dicyrtomina saundersi. The sequence continues at coordinate 21,170 of JAQFZE010000248.1, read as the reverse complement.
TCATGGTTAAATCCTTTTGTTGTCAAGTCAAAAGACAAAGTACCTTTATGTAGTATAGACATTAAGCGCAATACATGACATGCTTAAAAATATTTTAAACTACATTAAGAGGTTTGTTCATCGTTCATTTCTGATTGCAGATATTAAATAATTATTTTACTATGCAAATTAATAATTTCGTATGGCGAATACTGCACTGAACGTGAACATACTTGAACATGTTCACAATATAAGTAAGTAAGTGTAGATTTTTGCTTTCCATATGATTTTTGATTTTCCTAAATTGAGTCAGGACGACGGACGATGACATGATAAGTTATTTATTAAAAGAACATTAAATTGATTATTTGCACCGGATATGAATCAACTTTCCATCCGTTCTTATATGGCAGTTTCACACTAAAATTTGTTTAAAAAAAGGTCGATGAGCATAAGTGCGGTCATTATTATACACAGTAGTGCAACTGACAAGTCTGACATTCGAAGCATTTTCGTGAAGTAATATTTATTTATATTGCAATAAATTAAGCATGTAAAGTGCATATACCAACCCAAAGTTACCACTGTAAAAGGCTAAAGACGGTTGAAGCCTCTCACAGATGATACTTGTGGAACAAAAAATATGTTTATTGATATGGTATATTATGCAATAGGTATAGCAATAGTCCATTACCTATATAATTTAAGAAATCAATTTATGTCTCTGCCCACCCACGAGCTCCCACGAGTGCCCACGACATGTATATATTATATAAGCATATTATGTACTGCACATTAAGCACAAAACGAACGATGTTATAGCATACTCACTCGCCCAGTGCAGTGACACTTGACACAGAATGTACTTGTGTTTTGTGCTACTGCAACTATACATAATGCTTTCCTGGGTAGTGCATAGTGTTCCTATGAGACTATGCGATTCACGAGTCTTTGAAATAATCTCCATAATATATAATTTTGTCCTGTCGTACGATTGTACTTAAAGACTTAAATAGAACTACAACGAGGCACGTGATCTTACGAGCTTATGTTAGAAGTTTTACAAGCAGTTACACATATTTATGAACTTGTAATTTGACCTTTTGAATTAATCTAGAGTTTTTTGGACAGAGGATTGTCTTTGCAGCGTTTGGCATTGACATGTGTGTGCAGATTAAGTTGATAATCTTAATCTTACTCATCATTAAGGTAACCGTCTTCAGTGAAGTTTAAGGCTACTCGTTTATTAAGCTGCAAAAAACTTTTTAATATTACATTTAAACATTACTAAATCATTACAAATAATCCTCGCAAATTTGTCCTTTATATTTTAATACAAAATTAGTCTAAAATTAATATAAGTATAGGTATATCCTGTATCTCACAATTGCTACATTACAGACAATGAATGAAATAAATTATTGTGTTAATATGCCTCCAAATTTTCATTATATGCAATTACATAATGTAAGCACTAAAAGGATATACTCAAACTTAAATAAAGCGTTTGCTTATAGATAGTGCAATGCGTTTATGGGGTTTTCCAGGGAGTTTTATCTAATTCTGTGGCCTTTACTTAATTTAATTACTAAGCCCATTTCCATTATGTAATGTATCATATATCACACGCACAGTATAGATAACTAACTGAATTAACTAATCCGTGTACGTTCACACAATTATTATATAACGGACAAAAACATTTTTATATTATGATAATGCAGATATACTAAACTTGAATACTATGTGCTAATTGTTAATATTTTTAAAATATTCTTTTGATTCGAGTCCAATAAAAAATAATGTCTTTAAACATTTTGTATGGAGTGCTTCTGTAAGTTCAACAATAGTAGATGTGTTTGAATCCTGAATGCGTCGTCTAATTTAATTTTGAAAATTCATCTTTTATACATTTATTATGCAATATATTACTCTGCAGTTTCCACTTTAACTAAATGTAAATAATTACACAGTATGCAGGTAATTGAATGTAAGAAATTGCTTTAAGAAATTGGATGTGAGATTAAACGAGATTATGGAATTTGCTCCGTGTTGATCCCTCACTATGTATGTATCATATGCAATGCGTATATTATCTGCCAGTAATTATGGGCATTACATAAATGAACTGCAGTTACTTAGTATATAGACATAATTAAAAATGAATGAAAAAAAGGAGTGGAGTTCATTAATATCAATAATCATGGACAGCTACATACATGCAAATTGACTCATTTCACGTACCCACTCATATAGCTAAACCTATATCTACGTATTGCTCATTCATTGAACACATGACGTTAAGTATTGGTTATTCGTACTACTACCTATTCAGTAATTCAGTAGATTTTCTTATAATTTTTTATAGTCTGCCATTTTCATGTAAAACAGTTATACTTTATAGAAATATCAGTATTATAAATAAATTTTGACGTGTTCGTTTACATGTATGGGAGCAGGTCACTGAGTTTTAAAGGAAGGACCAGGACTGACGTTTTTGACACTGCAGAACCCCAGACAAAATCTGGACGTCCGATTAGTATTATGCATGAATTCTATGTTTAGAGTTGTTAGAGATTACTAATTGTAATAATTATTATTATAGAGTATTTTTTATTTTTATTCACAGCATTAACTTACATTTGTGACTATCAAGGAATTGGCGAGCTTATCAATTTCACACTGCATTGTTCTATGGGATATCAATATTTAATACAACCGCAATCGTTGGAGGTGATGCAACAAGTTAGAATGTCAAATCAGCGAAATTAATCAGCGCCTCGCCAATATATTTAGAACGTGGCATCTCTACTGTGTTTGTCTATGTTCAAGTAATAAAAACCTTCAGAGAGCGTGCAGTAAAGAAGATAAAGCAACATAGACAACCGGTGACCCATGTGTTAAGTAAAATACACAATTTCTGTACAGTTAGTAACACGCTGACTAAATTTAAAGTGCCGAGTCCATTAGTCCATACTCGACCCTTCATAAACCCAAACAATGGTGAGACTGACTCCGGGACTTATACTATAGTGTGATTGTGTATCAGACGAATAAACCTCCTGCCACAATAATTTATTACAAGTACAAAATTACAACTATACGAGTAAATTGACGTAGTAAGCACTGAGTTTAGATATATATAATATATATTCAGTTTGTACAAAGTTTCCAATTGATTGAATTAACTAAAGGATTCGCAAGCTAATCATATACTATCTGTTGCCGGACAGGACCTGATAACGTGATCACGTAGTAAACCGTCATACACTAGTAGGCTAACGTCAACGTCAACATCAACATAGAACACATCAACAGAACACCGCACAGTTGGCTCGAGTCATTTTTGCTAAAAAGACGTGGACGTCCGCTTTTAATCAAAATTGCAAGTTCTGTCATGCCCCTTCCCAATACCAATACCGATACCAGCACTGTAAAAATGTCCGATCAAAAGAATAAAACAACTCCTGTACTAGGCTACTGGAATATTCGTGGTGTATGTAATAAATTATTACTATTGAAACATATTGAAATTTTTTCAAAACTTTTTTAAAAATTTCAATGTTTACTATACAATTCAATGAAATATGTATGTACATAATATGGTGTGTGTAGCTCTGGTATTTTAAATTCTGTTAACATTTCTGCACTTGTTAGCATTGTTGTCAGTATAATTTTGATTTCTGTAATAAAAGCCTTTAAATAATATCTTTGCCTTCCCTATATACCAGCTTGCTCAGCCGACACGACTTCTCCTGAAATACTTGGGAGTTGAATATGAAGACCAACGATATTTTCATGGCCAACCACCAGACTACAACTGTCAAGAGTGGCTTACTGTAAAATTTACACTTGGACTGGATCTACCAAATGTAATAAGAATTGCATACTTTTAATTATAATCCTTTTTTTAAATGCTTTACTCTGTAATTAAATTTCGAAAACGCTGTGATATAGTTAAATTTAAATTCAAATAAATTTTTTGTACTGCAGCTCCCATACTGGATTGATGACAATGTTAAAATTACCGAATCAAAAGCTGTATTCCGCTACATAGCACGAGCCTATGGTCCAGACCTCGTGCCCCCCACATCACAATTAAAGAGTAAATCTGACATGATCGAAGGTTTCTTAAAGGACTTACAATCGGTTTTGATTCAGGTTGCCTATTCAAGGGTAAGTAATTATTGTTTAGTGTGTAAACTAAGGGCACTGATTTTTTTTAATTCCTTATTAAAATAAGCGTGGTTAGTATTTATGTAAATTAATTTTCATATGCTTAAAATAGAATGATCCTGAAGTTCCAATTGAGACTGCGCTGACACAACGGTTTGAGCAGCTATCCACATTTATTGGGGACAATAATTGGGCTTTAGGAAGCAAGGTTAGTGAGGAATTAACTTTACCCAAAAGATTTAATTACAATAAATTATTATGCAAGTTTAAAATAGAAAAGTGTAATAATTTTAGCCTAATAGGCATGAAAACTGATTTGGATCATGAATCATTGTAATATAATGAATTTAATGAGTGCGTTTAATTATATATTCCACGTAGCTCCTCTACCTTGACTTCTACCTCTATGAAGTTTTATTTGAATTTCAAAAATACAACCCAGACTTTCTCAAGCCATATCCTAACCTGGCTAAGTACGTTGACAACTTTGAAGCTATTCCTGAATTAGTTGAATATATAAAAGAAACCGATAGTTTAACTTGCTATAGTCCGAGCGCAATAAAAGTATTTTAAAATTATATATAATATATTATTAATAAAAAATTATTATGTAAGTACTAAAATTAGGTATGTGAAACATCAGGAAAATATTGTACTACGAAACAGCTTCCTGTTAAAATAATTTTTGGTTGTAAAAGAAAAAAAGGTTCTTAAAGGTTGTTCACTTAAAATTTGAAAATGTTGATATTTTTTAACTCAGAGATGATCACATGTATTTATACTATGTATATCTTGGAAGGTTTAATTTGTGTAAGGAATATTCGCTACTGAAAAAGCAAAATTGCCTATCTCCATTTTTTGACGTAACTAGTGTATAATTTGATTTTTCGCAGCACAATAAGCTTTAAAAAATATCTACCTGTTTATTTTGCCGAAAAAGTATTATGCACAATTAACTAGATTGAAAAATTGCGGTCGGCTATTTTGCTTTTAGTAAGAATTAGAGATCGGTAATTTTGCTTCTTCAGTAGCGAATATAATTATTTACATTTTGCTCATATAACATTAAAAAATTACATGTTTATTAAAACATGTACATAGCTACTTACTTTTGTAATCGTACAGTGTACCATAACGTCTGTGAAGAAGCAAAATGACCCATGTCCAATTTAAGCTAGAATCAAAATGAGCTATGTCATAAAAACAAAATGAGAAACATTATGCGTAAAATGTTCATTAAAAGTTTTTGAAAAGTGTAAAATGTTCTATTTACATGTTTTTGAAAAGCGTGAAATGTTCTATTTATACATGATTTTTAAAAGTGCAAAATATACTATTTACATGTTTTTGAAAAGTGAAAAATGGTTGTTTTTTAATGTTTTTTAAAAGTGTAAAATGTTCTAATTACATGTTTTTCAAAAGTGCAAAATATTCTATTTAAATGCTTTCAAGATATTTTTCAATATTTTTGTAGATAGTGGATATTGTTTTTAGCTACAAATGGATATGGGTAATTTTGGTTCTTCGCAGACGATATTTGTTCAATATTAAATAATTCAATCATTCTAATATTTTTATTTAGAGTATTTAGACCATTAATGTTGTCTATTTTGATCTTTTGAAATAATAACTTTACACTGTTGATCTTGATCTAAATAACTATTAAATTTATTTAAGTAGGTACCTATATACCTTTAGATATATCGCGCCTTAATTTGCCCAATTATGCTTAACAAAATATACTTTTTACTTATACTGATCCCTCTGCGATTATCCATGTTAACAACAGCATAGCGTTCACACACTAATTTGATTTTATCGTAAAGTAAATATTTTTCCAGTGTATTATAATTCCTAAGAGAATACGAATAAATACTAGTAATAAAAAACATTACTACATACGCTTAAATTGAAAGGGTAAAACAGTACTATTTATTTTTAACCATAAAAACAAAAACAGGTTTACTGGCTTATACAGGATTATCCAAGTTGTACATTCTTTCTATACGTTTCAAAGTTAATATTTTTCTATGAGAAATACCATTTTAAATCAGGTAAATATTAGTGTCTCCACAGTTGATTGAACATTGGCCCACAATTTGAATTGTTCGTCATCAGCCTTTAAGTACACCTTCTTTAACCCTATCCTATCAGCCACTTCTACAAAAGCAAAAAGACTTGACTTTGAACATGTTGCGTATTTTGTTATTATGTTGTGCGTTATGCGGTAAGCACGAAGTAAATATTTAGTGGGATCTAAACTCGATTTAACTAGTTTAAAAAAATCTTAATCTGTAAGACAGTAAACAATTTATGTCTCCTTTTATCATATAGCTATTATACTCTTTAATTGAAATCTACAGGTATGTGTATTTAATACTCAACTAAATATTTGATGTCGATTGTAAAATTTAATTAAGGTGCAGTGTGGAGGGAATTATAAATTATCTCCATAAAATTTTTGTTTTCCATGGAATTTATCAGATCTATTGTATACTGATACAACACACGGAAGTTATAGGCTTGCACGCAAAAAGTAAATAACGCATCAGAGACTTTCAGTTTTTACAAACATAATTAGGATTAAAAGTCTTACTTAAGTATTTCAACCTGCACTGTTACTCTCTTCCTGTCCAATCAAATACAAAAAGTCAAATCACACATGTAGCAACTCCTAAAGTACGAAAACATATTATAAGATATTACTGGAGATAGAATCTCCCATTTCGTAGGCAGCTTATGGACATACCAGCAGGAAAAGTAAACACAATAACAGGTACAGTAGTTCAAGTAAACTAACAAAACAAGGTTAAACAGGTTCATATTCGTTTCATAATGTGATAGTTTGTATTCGAGCTGGCACACCACTGCTATATAGGGGGAGTGGGACCGGTCAAACTGAGACATCACAATAATTATTACTGCTTATAGCAAAACAAAATAATTTCACTTCCAGTACAACAACATGAACAAGTTTAAATGTAATTAACACTTCATTATACATCTACAATAGATTGTGACAAATAACAAAATATGACTATGATGATGATGTAATGCGGTCAAACGTTGAAGTATGAACTTTCCTCATATTAATATGGCTTCTCAATATTTACAGAATTTAATTTTATGTAACAATATATTCTGGGCCTACAGTTTTTATTTCACCTATTAATTCAAATTCCCCTCCTGGGAATCACGTATTCTCAAGCATCTATATCTATTATGGTAAATTATAGACTGAATGCATAACAAGGGCAATAAAAATAATGAGCCATTTAATTAATTAATTAATTAATATAAGAATTTGAATGCTAACTATTCCACTAGCTAAATACTTATATACGTGTGTTAGTATGTGTTAAATATCGAATTCGTAATCACGCATATAGTTGTCAAGACTGTATTATACAGTTATCACATTTATTTTACACTTTGTTGATTACAAATTTGGATCCAACGAATTAATTTAAACTAGCATCCTTCCTGTTATTTTTGCGGTATTGTTTCCTTCAAACTCAATAAAATCAGTACGTTTAACTTAAAAGGCTAAACTTTAAAAGATCCTGGCCTTCCTGGCGTTGCGTAGCCTGGCCTGACTGCCTGACGTTGTTTTTACTGATTTTGTTTAACTCGCATAAGGCAAAGGGCTTTAGGATTCTAATAATTCTAGTTGCTGGAAGTGCTACTGTGCTACATGGTTTATGGCGATGGCGAATGATCTTTCGTATGGAACTTGGGGTATACTTAACATATAATTATTTACAACATTAATAACCGTGCCGTGCAGTATTAGTGTACTAAGCCTTACAGTACTACAGCTCAGCTGTATTTATAGCAAAAAAACACCAAGCGTCGACTACTGAGTACTGGAGAGCTGCGCTGGAAAGGATCAGCAGAATTATTAGACAGAAATGAAATAAGCCCCAACCCGCATAAGCCCGTGTTACCGTAACCACAAGACCACAAACCGTAGAACAAAATTATTATCAAGCACGAGGCACTAAACTACATTTGCATCCTTTCCTACGTAAGAAAATATTAAGAACAAGACCCACCCAATTAGTCAACTAGTGTGTGATACTGTTAATTTTAAATGGCATTTAACAAGCCACATGAAAAAAACACAAAGAGCACACTCCCATTTTTTTTCCAGCTCGCAAAAGCATTGACGCATTACACAAAACACGAACAGAAATTATAACCCGATATGATTTAAAAATCATAAAATTTTCCACTTTATGCGTGTTTAGCAAATTGATATATATGTAACTTAGCTAACAGAAATTGATTGTTAAGGAGATTAAGGACAGTCCGACAATGTTAATTTTAACGTGGAGGGAAAGTATAATATGGTAAGGGCCTAGGGCGCCGAAGTTATATTATATGCTATATCATAATAATTAGTAATTAGGTTTATATTGTCATTGTAAGATAGAGAGTAATTTGAAGATATATGGTATTACATAACGCTATTTTTAGACGAGTATTTCGTTTATAAATATAAACTTTAGAGATTACCACTCGCTTTGCTGCAATTAAAATACAATAAGTAATCTATAGTACTATAGTTCACCTCACAGTAAATATTACGAGCGGACTATCTGACGTCTGACTAAAGATAAAGAAATCTCGGAATTTGTAGGCTCATTATTAGCTAGCTAATCCCTGTGTTGAAGCGATCGCTCATACCGTACTTAGTAATTACTTGATAGTTGATAGTAATTACTAATCAAATCGCATGGTTATGGCTTCACGGTAGGCACATGTACACGCATATCTTCATCTTCACACGTTCACACGAGACACGATGGCCGTTAAATTTCAAACTGTTTACTCCATGCATAATTCCGTCCAATGTATCCGCAAGCAAGGTGTTACTGTTCAGTTTGGAATTTTGAAAATATTGAATCGTAGAAATTGTAACTGTGTAAGAATCGACTAGTACTAATAAGAATAAGATTGAGACATAAAATCAATGTAGACGAAGAAATGTTAGACTGTTCGACAAATTCAATGATACAATAATTATTGTAATTTTTCCTGTACAGATAATTCACATGTCTTGATTGCTGGGAAACTGGGAATACAAGATACAAACTAGATTTGGCAGATATTGAAATGAAAGACAAAATAGAGATAGAAGAATGATGATAAAAAATATATCATATTTCTCTCTCTCTCTCTCTTTAGAGTTAAAGGTACAGTGCTTATTTATTGTACTTTGTACTTTTACATAAAATATACGTTCACCAAATTGGGAAAATTTTACGATTAGCTTACTAGGTAGACGGCAGACGGTATAGTATATTTAGTCTTATTTTTAAGCTTGATGACTGAATAGCCACTTCTGAAGAAATGTGTGATGAGTTTCTGCTCATATATTGGCACTCACGCTCACTTCTCGTACGAATACATACTAAAATACTGTAAAAGACAAGAATACAGCCAGCTGAGCCACCATAGCGTCACCAAAATACCCATAAAATCAAAAATTGTAATTAGATGTTTTACACAGTGCATAATGAGTTTACTATACATCCGCTTGGAATTAAAATTAAAATATGAAAGGAACATCGTGACAGGTTAAAACGTTAGCATGACTTTCGCCTATCAAGTCTCACGTCATATTCTCAGCCTGCTGAGTCAGGAACAAACTTTAAAGAATAATTATTATACGTGTGCTTGCTCACCTTCTAAAAGCCTTCTTGTATATATGTCTTAACAAAATTGTAATCTATATTGGTGCGCAATTAGTTTTTCTTGTAGTTCTCATATACATAAAGCAAAGCAGGCGGACGGATGAAAAACAACACTGATTTGAAATTTACCGACTTGACATCTTATTTGTGTTTCTCACACAAAGCGGACGCGGACAACGGGCTGGTGAAAAACAAGCTCTGATTTATAATTTACCGACTTATTGCTTTCGACAATTGACAAACCGCAATCGCAATAGACATGCATCACTTGCTAGAAAAACTGTCTTATTAACTTAAGTATCAACAAGTTTTACAGATTATGTGGATGTTTGCACGTATCAAATGGAAAAGTTTGAAGGGCATACCTGAAAAGATATATAGGTGTACAGGAGCCTATTTTAATACTACAAGGATTTTTTATATCCCTGAAAATCTCTTTACTTAAAAAGTTTCAGAATTTACTAAATCAGTAATGATTTCTGTTTATCTAAAAAATATCAAGTCCTAAAATCAAGTTCAATGTTCCATATAATACGCTATGTTAGGTGCTTTTCCTATGATCGGCAGTAAGTCTTTCCATAGACAGAAATGGTGCAAGTTTGGTCCGTTGTTAGTTCATAAGGCCATCACGTACTATTTAGATGAGCTTCGCAAAGATTCATCTGCTTAAAATAGACTCCGGAACAAATTATACAATATATGATATCATCAAATTCTTAAATGAAAACAAAAACGTAAGTCGCACGATACGGGGGGACGGGGGCACGGTACGCAGTACGCTATTCGTAATACGTATTGCATGGTGCTCTTAGCTAGACAAATAATTAAGTCAAGAAAAATCTACACCACACCAACTATATAATCACACCAGATTATAATGATTTTAATGTTTGCCCTCGTACAGACTACCTCACACGTACTCACCTCATTGTGTTGTCATTATTGTCATGAGCATCCTAATGTTGACTGAGTCAATGAATCAAGAGAACTCATCTGAAGAAGGTTTGACTTCATTTAATCGTTTGACTTTCGAAAGAAAACATTATAACATTGAAAACTCTAGAAATCTAATGGGCTCTTATATTACCAATTGGCTCCACAACCAAAGTATGACGTTACTTATTTTCGACTTTATAGCTCCGAAAATTAACAACCATAGTAGTCGGACAAATAATGTCTTAGACTGGAACTTTGACATTATCCATCTGGAAGAAGGAGAGAAAAGGTAATACAAATAATTTTATAATTTGACTTTGGTATTTAATTTTCTCATTACTTAATTAATATATGTGAATAACAGAACTAAATGTTCTTTAATATTTTATAATATAGTAAATACTCATTTTGTTTTATTTTCAATAGGCCACTGGTATGGGTAGGAAAAAAAATATTTGCCGCATTCGACGCGTGCAAAATTCTCAAAATTGATGAAAATATTTTGGAAAACTGGTTAAAATTAATTGAGGATCACTACCATCCTAATAATCCTTATCACAATGCAACTCACGCAGCGGACGTTTTACAAGTAAGTCGATTTCGATTTCGAAATTTTGATAACGTTTTTATATACTTCTAATAATTATTAGAGTGTTATGAGTATTATCTGTATAATATTACCTGGAACTAATTATTTCAGCTTACCTAATCATTTATTGTACCTTGTACCTTTGTTTTTTTGAAGGCCACTGCTTTCTATCTTAATTCACCGCTCTTGAGAGATTTTTTCGAACCTTTGGAAAAAATCCAATGTTTGATAGCAGCAGCTATTCATGACACGGACCACCCTGGGAAAAACAAGTAAGAAAAATTTTATCGACTTTGGAGATTAATGTATACATATATTGCTAATTGCAATACGCACTGATGGCTCAAAGCTGCTGAAACTTTGAAAATAGAAGTCATGTATTGAACCATTTTCAAAATCTTAAATCTTAAACTTGTCATTTGATAATTTCAGTACTTTCCTAATGAATTCTAATGATGACCTCGCTCTTCTCTACAACGACAGAGCTATTCTTGAATCCCATCATGCTGCTACAGCTTTCAAATTAACTTTGAAGGATTCAAGTGCGAATATTTTTCAAAATTTGGACTCTGCAACATATAGAACTACGAGATCGAGCATCGTGGACATGGTGCTGGCCACAGACGTGTCTCAACACAGTCTACATGTGTCAAATTTTAAAAGTGCTTTAAAAAATGCATTTTTCCATTCGTATCCGAACAACAAGAAAACAGCGGATAAAAATGTTGAGCTGCTGGAGGAACAGAAATTTGACATTGAAACTTTTAAGACGAATCGTGAAAATGTGGACTACGTCAAAAGAATTCTTATCAAGTGCGCTGATGTATCTAATCCAGCCCGACCCCTTCATCTGGCTATAACGTGGGGAATGCGGATCAGTGAGGAATTTATTCGCCAGACTGATGAAGAAATTGAACTTGGACTTCCTTTGTCACTCCCAGCATATCGTAGAAGTACTTGCTCCATTCCCTCCTCACAACTTGGCTTCTTTGACTTCATCATTTCAGATCTCTACACAGCATGGCATGGTAAATTTTCTACTTTATTAACATTTTTTCTAATATTTATTTTCATAGTATTTATTAAATATATTTACATTATGAAAAATATGAAATTTAAGTGTGTTGGAAAACAAATAACTGTGTACAGACTAACTAACATTCTGATTCTAATCTATTAAAATTAGAATTTACAAACTTGCCGGAGTTAACAAGAAATTATGAAATCAACTATGAATTCTGGAAGGACTTGAAAGCTAAGAAAATTCTCACTTTGGAAGAAGTTCGAAACTATTTGGTAGCTAACCCAGTGGACGAAGACAACCTCGTTTTAATACATCGTTAAAAATTGAATATATTTTATGTTGGCCACTTTACTTTCGTCGCTGGACAGACGTTTTTTGCTAGTCCTAATCTTAAAAACCAGAAGCTCTGCCGGTATAAGTCATAAGTTATATATTATGAATTAGTTATATTGAACAGTGATAATATAGATACAATAAGCTATCTTTGATTGAAGTAGGAATGACAATTAAATGATGATATTATTACATATTTTATTACTTGAGGCACATAATTATAATTTCACAGTCACAGTGCAGTGGATCTGCATTTGGTAACAAGCAATTAAACACTTTACAGTATATCTTGTATATTTTAGTAATTTTAGCACCTTTACCTTTTTCTACACCGACTAATTTTATTAACAATTTTATGTAGTTTTGATCCGTTAAATAATAACGCGTGTAATTAATAGCAAAGAAACACTTACTTAGTATTGACAGCCCAGTCACGTCAATTGTGCCTGTAATCTTGTCAGTTTTGGAATTTGTTGTTAGGTTTGAAAATCAAAGTTTGTCTGTCGATGAGAATTTTTAAGTATAGTGATAATAATATATTTAAGTACTGCGGAATTTACAAAAATATAATGCCAAAACAATAATACTAATCATTACTGTCGCATTATTCGGCGCCTTCGTTTGTACCTGAATATAACTAGTTTTGACTTTTGATTAAGCGGGATATTATAGGCATGTAATGTATGTAAACTAACTTTCCAAAAGTTGGAAAATAGTAATATGATGAAATAGTATAAGTGTATAATAACTGAAACTAATCCATATGATTATAAGTAGCACTATTTTATTAATTCTGTTTCAATATTAGTCTAATTTAATTTAATTATTAGGATACCAAAAAGTACTTATTGTTAGTTTAAGGTTTAAATAATTTAACTATACTCTCTGGAGATTTTTGAGCTAAAATATTTGTGAAAAGTTATACAAGAATAATATGGTCGGGTGAATTTCTAGTCGTGAAAAATTCATTGGCTTATAATGCAAGGACTTGTATCAGGGCTTAAATCCCATGTTTTATGGTGATTCAGCCAGTGACATGTCTTTGCCCCAATGAACTATTTTGTATAATCACATGGTAGTTTATTATTAATTACACATGTAGCTACTTAATTTTACTTTCTACCACCACCAGTTATGTATTGATACATAAAATAAAATATGTTCATTGTCTATAGCCACTTGTAGTATAGGCTTAAGGAATGAATCCGGCATAAGGTATGTTAGGTAAATGTGGTGTTATACCGATAACGGCATTGTAAGTAGGGGTGCGAGTGAGAGAAGCTAATATATTACTATTACTAGTAAAGGACTAAAAAGTTGGTTAAACTTAAATACTCGTCATTTATTCGTTGTTCAAAAATATAATTTTTTAAATAATTTGTGGATGATGCTTGTAGGTAAAAATGATACTAATATGTGATATTGTTTAACCCCAGTAGTACTTATTATAGTTAATATGTAGTTAAGAGCTGATCATAATATGATGTAATTAATATGTAAGTAATCGTACCTTTTGAATTAATGGGTTAAACATTTATTCTAAAAGCATGCGCTCTTCTCCCGCAGAGCAGAATGGTCCCGGCGCAATTTGTATTGTATGTATTTATTTGATTGTACAGTAATTTTATTTATGAAACTCCTTATTTTTTTATTTGTGCTATCGCATAAAATTAATTGGTAACTGGGTTAAAATTGTAGAGACCCTATAATATGCAACGATGGTCAAGTTCAAAGTTAATAAGGAAATAAAGATACTGAATCTGAGAAGATTAAAACTATTGCATTTTTTATTAAAGTAAAAATGAGCATACAACAGTTCATGCACCCACAATAATCAATCATACTACTTATATACAATTTCGTGCAGCGTTTATTGTCTTTTACACTATGGTACCCAGCTCTCCGCCTAAGCCTCCTGTTAATAAAAATGAAGAGCGACAACTTCCTGTTTGTTCTTTTTTTCTCCGATTTCCGTTTCCGATTTAGTTGCTGCCATCGCGGTAATTTGGAATAAATGAATTGGAACAGTACTTTCCATCTTTGGTCAAAGCTTTGATCCATGAAATGATCCTTTGAACCCTAGTGTAAACTCCTGGATGGGTGTCAGAGGCACACTCCTGACCGAAAGAGACTATCCCAACCTAATCAATGTTAGTATAGTAATAATCATGGTTTCAATCGTTCGTTGTTCCCAATCACAGTATGCAAATTTTAACTTGGGTGAACAAGTTTGATGTTATAAGTAGTCGGACATGGAAATTTTTACTTCAATTTGTAAAACTGCATGACTCACCTGCTTGTAGATATTTGGAACACGGACCCGTTCAAGAAATAACGGACCACCTGAATCTCCTTGACATGAGTCTTTACTAGGTGACATGGCACACAACTGATTTTTTGTAATGCCACTACTCCCAATTTGCATGTAGGCTTCATTACAACTTGAATTGGTCGTTATTTTCACCTAATACAAAATCATATGCCCCAAAATAATAAGTACAACATCTAAAATTCATCGAACGGAGCTGCATTATTGCTTAGTTTAAACTCCAACTTTGTGCCATTTTACATACTTGAACTTCTCTCAATTTGTTGACTGACTGACCACCAAAGAAAGTAGTCCCCCATCCAGCTACAGTAGCCGTACGATTAACAAAGAGTCGTCCCGCTTGACCCAAACACACGGGTAGAACATCCTCATTGAAATTTAAATTTGTTTTTAGTTTTATGAGAGCTGCATCAAAGTCAAATGTTTTGCTATTGAACCTGTAATCGTTTGAAATTGTAATAGGCAATTTTAAATGAGATTAGTTCTACTTATAATTTAGACATTCAACATTAGATAAAAGTAATTTGCATACAAGGTGGCATATATTACCTGGGATGAGATTTAATTGATTTAATTTCCAAAACTTTTCTACTTGTAGCATTGCCACCGTTGATTACATTGTCTCCCACAAGAATGCGGAACAAATCAAATCCTGCATCCATAATCGATGGGATACAGTGAGCAGCAGTCAAGATATACCTGTCGCAGATTATGCTGCCACCACAATGAATTCTCCAGTCATTGTCTCCGCCTTCAACCTATTTTTCATTTTAAACCAAATAAGAAGCTCTTTTAGTATTGTTTTTAAACATCAATCAAGCTCAGTATAATATGTCGTATAAGCTATGAAAAATTTAAATATGAAATAGACAAAAAAATTTAATAATTTCTGAAGCTCACATTGACTATTGCAGCCATCCATGGCCAAGCATTTTGCTTGGACTCGACTCCACCCACAATTTTATTATTACTATTAGCTTTCCCACATTCGCAATTTGTTGTACGATCCTTTGTGTCATTTCTTCACGTATTGTGGCAATACATTAACATAGAAGGTAATAATAACACAATGCTTTCAATTTCCTTACATTTTTGTATATCTACCGTATTTTCTCTAATACTACGCGGGTGTCTATTAGAACGCGGGGGTTTGCTATGCTTTAATATTACATGTCGCGGGGGATAGACCTCCGAGCTTTAATATAACGCGGGTCGCTGTATTAGAGGATATACGGTATTTGAACTTATTGTTAGTTTAAGATACAATAAGGTTTAAAACACTGTAATCCGTAATAATTTTTAATAATTTAAATTCTGGATAACTCACCCATCGTTGTTATCCAAGTTGTTATTTTCATCAGGCTCTGAAGGCCAATTCGTCTCAGAATAGGCAAAATTCACGTTTAGTAGGAATAACACCAAGGAAATACATTTCGCGTCAAACCACCTCGTATTTACTTTCATATTACGTATTTTTTTCAAAAATATTTTGTTGGATTTAAATTTTGAGTGCAACGAAATGCAGACAGTATTGTGAATTGTGACAATGACACTGCCTAACTGATTGTGAAACCTGAGACGATGTGTGTAGGGACGAAGACCGTTATTTTCTTCCCTTCCAAGTTCAAAGTTTCATTTTTTAATGTCCCCAAGAATCTACATCGTTCCAACTCCATTTAATATATCTGTTAGCATTTTTAATGTGTGCTATTACTCTACATACATTTAATTAAAAGGGATACAGCGTGTACCTGTAACTTACATGGTAAACTTGAAATGTTGAAGCATAATGTAAGTACTGTAAACGCTCTTTACAGTTATCTATGCCTACTCACTTCATTATACATGATCTTCTCTACAATATCTTCCTCTGGTTGCCACCGGCTACTCATATACTTTCAACTTTAGTATTTCATTAGAATGAATGTATTGGATATTGGATATATGGAGCCCAATTTTTGGTGTTATGCGCCCTAGAGATTGGAATTTGGAATGTATGGCGTAGTAAAATCCGTTTGGTGTGGCATGGTCCGTTTTCATGAACCAAAGGACAAAATATGTTAAGTATCTGTATTTTATAAATTTTATATTCCGCAATATTTACTTTGTACTGAAGCTGTAACTGTAGAGAGAAGTTAGGCCCCTTAGGTACTTACATAAAATTTGAATTTTGACGAAAATATAGATGTCCTATTTTCCACCTTCAGCTCAAAGGGTGAAAGTATTGTCAGTTATTTTTCTATTAAATATTTATTGTTAGTCGTTAAAATCTTCAAGTCTAAATTATACATGGTTCGTATTCGTTTCTTACAATTAGTAATAATTACCATGCAAATAATTCTCGGTAAGATGGACTTTCCCCTTTCATTTCAACTGCTATTTTTGAACGAATTTACTCACACATGCTCTCAACGGAAATGAGTATAAAATATGAGCTACGTAATTATTGTATGTACGAGATCCGTTTATATTTTTTTCTACATTTATAATGATAATCTCTTTCATTTTCAATGATACGCTGACTTGATTGAAACAATAAATAATGTAATATGTAAAGTATAAAAATGTCATATTTATAATAAAAATACATTTTGTATGCTGAATGGTGTTTCCAAAAAATGATGTGCTTTGCTGAGTAAACGTTTCAGACTTTTATCGATTATTTTGACACAGTCTGTCGATTTCGATATGCAAATAATGTCTATATAACGCAAAACTGTATCGTGTTGTATGTGCACATATCTGTAAACTGGAGATTGGATTTTTGGAGGAAAACGTGTTACTAGCCACGACAGAGAGACCCACTGTGGTTGTAAAACTTGAGTTATATGACAGGGGCATAGGGGTGTGGAGTGTCTATCATCGTGATAATGTTGAACACCTATTTAATTTTACTGATTTTACAACACTAAACACGCACCTAAAATAAAACAAAATAAAAGCTTACACAAAATTCTTGAAAAACTTATATAGGGTACCTACCTACCATGCTATGCATGCTTGAAATAACACACACGGAGCACAGGACTTGCTATGGTCACGGCTCACACCATACGTGTCATAGAACATGCTTTTTTAATCTTTAAGATTACGATTCGCGTTAATCAAGCTTCTCAAATCCATGGCACATGTCAGCACTTTAAAAAAAAATACAATAAATTAAAAAATGTCCATGATTTTTGCAGTCTACAATGAGGACAGGATGCATAGCTCCTGATAGGAATATAAATTATGTAATAGGTAATTATATGTATTATATAATTTTTGTTCGACGAAGACAGAAAAAGGAAGTTTGAGCGCGGAATAAAACTCATACAATTTAACATCGACTGCTCACTTTGTTCCTGCCTCTCAGAGATTGTTTAAATTGTTGGATCTGTTCTTCAACTGTAATCTCACCATGTCGAATAAACCAGTCTTCGGTTATTGGGGTAGTATCCGTGGGGTGAGTAAAATTACTAATTTAATTACTTTCAGCACAATGATAGTATTAACTTTTTTCATAGTAATGCATAATGATAAGTTCCGATATTTTTGGCAGTGTAATCCTGAATTTAAAAATTTTATTTTCACCCTGTGTTTACAGTTCGGTCAACAAACCCGCCTTGTTCTCCGGTATTTGGGTGTCGACTTCGAAGAGAAGAAATACAACTTTGGCTCGGGACCGGAGTACAAGAGGGAAGATTGGTTGGCAGATAAATCTAACCTGGGTCTTAGTTTTCCCAATGTAAGTTCATTTATTAATGCAGATTTACTGCATTGCAGATGCATTATTGCGTATAATATAATGCAAAATCTCGTATAAATTTAATTTAAATCTTTGACGATCTGCTGTTATAAAATTTCTAGTAAAATTATGTGGAGGTTTTCATTTTTTGGAAATATTTTGCACCTTATTAATTTTTATTTCTCAGCTACCATACTGGATTGATGACCAAGTTAAACTCACAGAATCCAAAGCTATCATTAAGTATATTGCAAAGACCCGAGGTGATGGAGTGCTTTACCCAGAAACTCCAGAATTACAAGCTGTAGCTGATTCTGTCGAGGGTGTTGTCAATGACTTACAAAGAGCCTTGGTTAATCTTGCTTACTCTGGAGTAAGAATTAGAAATATATTATTTTTCATATAAATGTAAATAGATCTTCCAGTTTTACATATTTACACCTCCACTTTTTTTAATATCCAGGAAAGAAATCCAGAGACTCCAATTGCAGAAGCACAGGGAGAAAAGTTCCAGCAACTAGAAACTTTCTTTTCCACAAGACAGTACACCGTCGGAGAGACTGTAAGCATTATGATTTCTATTTGTATTAAATAACTATATATGATGCAAATAACAGGTTGAATTAGAGATTTAAAGTGAGCTGAAAAAATAGAGTTTCATGTTGTGTAGAAAAATCAGCCTGTTTTGTATTTCGTAATTATTATTGCCTGAGAAAAAATGGTTGAATCAATTTGCAATTATTGCAATTTATTCAGTAATGGTATAATGGCAACATAACTGCAATAAAATTTAAATTAAAAAAAAATAAAGAATTTTATCTCCGTGGACTTAAAGCTCGTTTATGAGGTTTTCACCAGCTGCCCCCCTGTACAATAAATTTTATAACACCTATACTTAACGGTAGTATAAATAGATAGTTTACATAGATGCCTTCTTTTGCATGTGTGCTACTTATGCAGTAGTGTTTTGTATACTTTATTACTATGCTAGTTTTTGGATTACATGTATAATGTGTGTTTCCCTATTTCAGATTTCCTTCGCTGACTTCTTTGTGTATGAGGTGTTGAAGCAGTACGTGAAATTCAGTGGGGATTTCTTGAAGCCATATCCAACATTAGCTACTTTTGTGGAGAAATTCGAGACTATTCCAGAAATCGCAGATTACATCAAATCCAGCGAGAACGTCCCATGCTACAGCCCTTGGGCTCTTCAGTTTTAAGAAGAAATGTTTTTAACATCTTTGGCATTGGCATTTTTGACATTGACTTTGAACTCCTGGCCTGACCTAGAAGTCTGAATTTGTCACAGCTCTACACAATCTCTGAGGAAGCTCTAGGTTCAATTTTATTACTGTGATTTATTCCTTCGTTTTTATTACCAACTGTTAACTGTTTGAACTCCAGATGTTTCTTTTCCCCTAATCTGAACATGTAAATGTCGCACAATCAAAAATCAATAACTAATAATTCGCAACTATGAATTGATTATTTCTTATTCAGTATGTATCTAATTGGAAAATAAAAAGGAAACATTCTATATAATATTGTGTAAAGATTACTTCCTACTAGCCTGAACCACAAACTACATACCTACCTACGTATAACGTAACACATAATTTATAGGTAGGTACCACAGATATGTGAGTACAATAGTACAATGTACATACTTTGTCATGCTACAGTTTTGCACATAATTATCATTTAATAGTTTCCTTAGTTTGCTGCTATATGAACTTTAATTTGCTATGCCATTTCATAAAATTAATTATATTGTGTAATCGTCTTTAAAGTTCAAGCGAAACGGCCTAGTTTAATTTAAGTGTCAACATGAAGTGAGAGGACTGTGCGTTATGGCCATAATAAATCCGTGTAACCCATCCCTAACCCTAACCCCTCATGTCAGTTCAGAACATAATGCTATCAAACGTATCATTGTAATCATTGTACAAAATAGTTACGGTATTCTCACCTATTCGCAGAATACTATATTTTGGTGAATCAGTTTTAAGAATACGTATAGTGAAGATCTGCCGAATTATAGAATTGTGTATTAAACTGCCACGAAAGCAATAGGATTTTATTTGACTAGGTTTGTTTTTTGACGTTGGTTGCAAGCTACTGGATAAACTTGTTTAATTTTGAATGTTAAAAAATAGGAGTTTTGAAAGTTGCTGGAGGCCATTTATGATAATGCTCTAACATTGGGAGATGTGCAGTGGTTACAATTTAAAGTGGGGTGGGGGTTACGGTATTGGTGGTATTAGGGGTTACACTTTATACAGGGATTAGAAGTTAAAATTCAAGGTGGGTTTAGGAGTTACAATATCAAGCGGGGTTAGGGGGTTAGGGGTTACAATTTCAAGCGGCGTTAGGGGTTA
>JAQFZE010000247.1:0-31932 GCA_034695245.1 Dicyrtomina saundersi | reverse complement strand
GCCAGAGCCAGAGATCGACTGAGGGAAAAAATTACCGGAGGGCTCCTTGAGATTCAAGTGAATCCCTTCGCTTTTTTCCCTTTGGTTTTCATTTGATCACTTCAATTCAGCCGAAATGATACGTGCCATCGCTCTCGCTTCTGCCATATTGCATTGTATATGTAGTAAGTATAGGCACATGTATAAGTCAAGTCTACCGTGGTACTGGTAGTGGCCGGTGGTTGGTGGTTGTGCGAGTCAGTAGTCACTTCTCTGATAGAAGACGCAGACCCTTTTGTGTACGTCCATGTACTACTACTACATAACTCATCATATCTTTTGAGAATTCTCTTCTTTCTATTTGATCACTCTGTCGCTCTTTTTATATTTTTTCATCTTTCCACACAGTTTCCACTCTCTCTCTCTCTCCGATCCAAATTATAACATGGATAAAATAAATAAAGCTGGGAGTCTGTGGGAGAGACGGACTGCACGAGCTACAGAGGAGATACTACACGGACTACACGGGAAAATAAATAAGAGGAAAAGCCTATAGGCCTGGAGGAATGGAATTTATACAAAAACAGAAAACAAGAGTTTTTTTTTGGGGTGTATTTTCTAATATAATTTTTATAATTTCTAAAATCTTGTATTTGTATCTTTTTATACATTTGTTACATTTCAAACCTCATGCGATGCACATAAATAAATGTTTGAGTATTGTTATTATTTTGACAGCTCCCACCCTTATTATCGCTTTGCTCACATTTCCAATCCCAATTCCTTCCCTCATGTCGTCCTATCGTATGTATATTGTAATCGTAGGAACGATAAGAGATCTGTAGAGACTATGTGGAATATACAAGAGGTAATTTTATTATCGTGTTCGCATCGCACTGGCTCCACAGTTTGGTACTAATTCCACTAATTTAACTTTATCGCCTTACGCTAAATCTCTAACAAGCATTAAATGTGGATCGATTATATTTAGGGGAAGTGTAATATGTAATCGAAAAATGGGAAAATCAGCCCAATTTCTTCAAAACTTCAAAATCTGTGTCATTTTTCTCTGTAGCTGTAGGTGCTGTAACTGTGAATCTCATCAAATCCAATTAATTCAATGGGATGGGACATTTAAATGGAAATGGAGCAAGTATAAATTATAATTGAAAGCAATCATCCTTGGAAGGTGAACCCATTAGAAAAAAAATCTAACGCTAATGTGACATGAAGCTGGTCATTGTTTCTGGTCGCTACTGCACACGTACACGCTGCATAGACTACAGAGAAACGCACGTGCACTTGGGCAGCTGGATTTAATCCAGTGCCTAAAGTACTAAAGACCATAGTGCCAGTGTCCAGTTGTCCAGTTGTCCAGTGAGAAGGATTGGAAGGTCCGACTCGCGATTGTGTGGGGCAGTGGACGTGGAAATGGATGTGGAAAGAAAGTTAAGTCAATCTGTATCATACATAAGAGGCAGGACGGGGAACCACAACAGGCATCAATCAGAGTTAATGGAGTACATGGGACCACCTTTGGGAAAATTAGCCTATCGATTGCATCTTGAGTAAAATCAGCCATCTCATCTTCCCCTGTCACTTAGACCATTAAGGGAAAACCCTGCTGCCTTACTGCGCTCTGCCTGCTCTCTCTCATCTGCCTCGATCTGCTTGTGAAGAGTGAAGGAGATCACCACCAAAAGATTTACAGGGCTGAATTCAAAATCAGAATCGGCCTGTCTTTTATTACTTGGACAGTGCAGTGCAGTTGAGACACTGAAGAGAACAGAAGTCACAGTTTATTGTTCCTCATCGACATGGATTTATCGACAGGTATGTATCTATTGTATAATATGTAAGTGTCCATCTCTTTGACTAAGGCCATTACTTGTACATATAATTATTACGGATACAGGTTAAAAAACAATTATTGAATATGTAAATGTTTTGTCTTGAGCTCTTGAGCTCTTGACTTCTTGAGCCTTGGTGAGATAAGGACAAGATTTACTAGCATAACACACAAAGTGTATCACAAGTACAAGTCCAGACTCAAGACACGTCACACATACACACACAACAAGTTACACTTTCCAAATAAATACTAAAAACAATTGATTGATGGCTCTGGCCAATATTAAGTGAAGCAATTAGAGGAATACATTATTTACAGATCAAAATCGATTCGAGTTCTACTGCGGGGTTGGTATCTACTCTCCATCTTCCACCATCCAGAATCCAGTGTCCAGTCTGCCCATACCCATCTACCTGTACCAACTACGTGCTTGAGTACTATTCAAAATAACAAGTCAAACGAAAGCTGGATTAATACTACTAACAACATACAATTGCATTGCATACTTACACATGTATGCCTATTTGAATTTACATACCGATTTGTAACTTGTGTCAACACGCTCATTTATTTCAGTATTTTTACACATTACCGATGCGATGTCTCATGAACTGCTTACATGCTGGAGAAGAGAATAATGTTATATGTAGCAATTACTTACATGGAGTACGGAGCTTGTAGTTATCGTTAATGTTGCTGTTATTGCGGCCAGCATACAAAGTACCTACCTACCTGGGTAGGTGTAAGATACAAGCGTACAAGTAAAACATGCAATGTGCATGTACAAGTACAAGTCTATCTGTAATCTAAAGCTCTAAAGCCAAGTCCCTAAAGTTGAAGGGGTACTACTGATATCTGTACCGATGCCGTGGTACTGTAAGCAGTGCAAGACGAGGAAAAAAATGAACAGAGAAATGAATTAGGTGTCCAGATAAAACTTGGTTTCTCCTTGTTTCTTGTTCAAGTTTGAATTTTGAATTATGTAATTCCCACCCTTCTCACATTTATTATATTTTAGCGCTCAGAATCACATAATCCAAATCAGACTGTGAGTGTACGTAAGTGAGTGAGAGCACTGAAGGAAGGAGAAACAAATACAGAGGGGGGCGGGGGGGGGGAGGGGACTGAAGGAACGAAGCTGTTGACTCTAAATGGTTCATTGTGTCCATGTTTGATGCTAATGATCTTTGCACTCCCCATTTTAATTAGAAACGGTGTGCGAACATGATGCCGAGAGGAAAGGGACCAGAACCAGAACCAGAGCCAGAACCAGAACCATAGGATGAGTAACTTATATAAGCAAAAGGCCGGACGCCGGACGCCGCGGCAATGGCATGGCAATCGAAATAAACAGCTTCAATTTCAAAGTTTTTTTATTATCTCGTCTAATAACCGAGCATTTTGACTTTGACGGTGCTGAGGCTCGGCCTATACAGTCTACAGATCTCGTATAGGTGTACAACTCTGGACAAGATTTAAAGAAATCACTCCTTTATTATACAGCCACTTCGTCTTCGTGTTCATTTTCGTTTTCGTAGTCCGTCAGTCTCAATTCTTTCTACATATTTTTCTGTATCACTTCTATCTCGACTCGGTGTCCATGTTCCATGTCCATGTTCATCTGGATAGACATGGATTGCTTATGTTCGGCTCTGAGTACGTCTAGTGAACGTGAGTATGAATCTACTTACGTATGTACAGCAATCATATGCAACTCCTAGTTTAATTCATTTAATATAGGTAACTAAAGTACACCTAGTGCAATGTCCATACATAATATGAGTGGATGGTAATGGTAGACGAGTGTGTGTACTTTAGCCGGTTGATAGACAAACAAGTGAAAATAGGTCAGATCCAGTTTTTCTTCCGTCAGACGAGAGGAAATTAGGTCAGCATGAGACGTGAGCCTCTCCACAAACAGAGAGAGAGCTTCGGAACTTGAGTCTTATGACGAGTGAAGCAGTCGAAAGAAACTTGAAGATGGACCAAGAGACGAAGACGAGGACGAAAACGAAAACGAAAACGAAAAGGACGTAATAAGACGAAGCGAGGAGGAGGAGGAGGTCGAAAAAAAAACTTGTAAAAGATCTTCAAGTTCATCGTTCATCAACAAAACTACAAATCAAACTGAAATCATTATGTAAATGACTCGACTTGTAATTGTAACGCATTAGGAAAATAAAAATCATTTTTTCTCCATTTTAAATTAACCTCGGAGCTCATTTGGGAAATTGTGGGGAGTGTGGTTTTCAGAGTCCAGTTCCAAGTTTCATTCGACTTTATGTTGAAAACGAATGGAACTGGATTTCTCACTAAATGTTCTAAAGCTTCAGTGTCAGTGTCAGTCCATCTCCCGCCTAATGCGCTACGCAAAGGCAATGAAACGAAGGGAGGATTTTATGGTATGGAAAGCATGGAAATTCAATTTATTTAATTCCGGATTCCGCATCGGCATTATTGTGTACTGTACAGGCAAGGTTTACTATGCATATATTATATGTAACCATAAATGTGGTCATGCCAGTGGTAAGGCTGCTGCGGTAATGATGCCCCTAACGGGTTCTAGGTGTTTTCCCAATTAACATTTTTCCGAGTTCTAAAATCAAATTCTACAATCTTTTTTTCACCTAGTCACAACACGAAGCATGTCCTCCATAGACTCCAGTCCATTCTAATTCTATGGTTTTAGAAACTGTAATTTTACGAGAATTCTAGCTTCATGTTCAAGGAAGGGATTACTATTGACTATTGACTATTGGTGTGCATGTGGACAGAGTCTGTCGAAGAATTATTTTATCGTAATCAAAATCGTAGATTCGTATCGTGTGCCAAAAGTTAAGCAGGTCAGGTCCTGGGCTGTTTATTACCATATTACGACGTCGATTTCGAAATAAGAACATGAGTCAGTTCAATACATATTGAGCTAGGCACCTATCTGCATAGTATAGTGTACTACATAGCTTGAGCTTGAATGGAGGTTTTTATATGTGAGGTAGTATTAATACGTTACGTTGCACTGCATTGATCACGTCTTTTAATGACACGTTTCAGCTTCCTTCCACATTTACACGGCGTGTACTGGAATGCACTAGAAATGACGCGATTTGTACAGTTACATTACATTACAATAAAATTACCTACACTTCGTTAGTTAGTGAATGAGACTATATAGCCATACAACAAGTGAGCAATAGGAAAGTTTGAACGTTTTTGAAGTAATGTAGAAGTCTGAGTGGACACATTGCACAGTTCACACACAGATCCTTCGCGATCAGTGCTGCAAATGACCTTCGAAGAAACATATTTGTATTTGAAGCGTTGGTTGCCATTGTAATGTGACATAGAGTGACACGGGGTGTATGCTCTAATGTGTACGGTGAAGATGAAGATGATGAGAAAATGCACAGTTGTTAAATGGAGATAATTGTAATCGGAAAAATTGCAACTCTTATTCTATCTAAAGATAACTTCGATAATCTAGGTGTCATGTTTAGGTGCAAGGAGCAGTAACATGCAGAGGAATGGTTGATAGAATCAATGGGTAATGCTCTCAACTGATTTCAGAACAATGACTTTATTCAAATTAAACATGACACTGCAACTCATTAAGGAAAGGATAAAATAGCTGACTCAGTATAGGAATCATTAATTCAAATATTATTTTTTGTATGTATTTTATATGAATATTCAAATATTTTTGATATAGGCATAGGTAGTTTAAATATCAATTGCTGTAATATAACATGCCTTTTACTTAGCAATTATACAAGATAAGTTTTAATTACTATATCAAATTATCAGTGCTGTTGAGCAGTACACTAAATGGGAAGAAATTAAATGAAGTTAAATTAAAGAATTAAAGAAGTTAGTTCTAAAATAGAGGCTACTAACTACTGCTACTACTGATTTTTCATGCTTTGACTACGGATTTAATCCAAAATCTATGGAATCATTTTCTAATCATTCTCAACAATGAGGATTTAACTATTCACCTTCTATGAGTACAAAAGTCAGTATCACCAAGATGGTAGTAGAGATTATTCTTGGTAGCTAATCTCGTTTTGTAGGCTAATTCATGAAATCCCATATGTTCTAAAGCATCCCCAACCCGATTAATATCCGCCTCGTCTTGTGAGTCGTACGTAAAAACAAATACAGCTTTCTCCTCATAGGCAGGTTCCCCTCAAAATAAGTAAAATTAAATTCAAAAATTAGCCAGAACTAAACAGAATGTATTATCATGCGTTAATCGACATATTAAGCTATTACGCGTAGGCCCTTTTTAAAACGTTTGTGAATTTTAAAAATTACCTGGCAAAATTTTAACTGTTCTAACTGACGCCATGTATCCCAGGCCACCTTGTTCTGTGGCTGCCTTAACAAGGGTCCATGCCTCGTTGATTTCATTTTCTGGCTTCCGAATAATCCAGAATCCACTATCTTCAAACGGCTCACCGTCTGCTCCAGCTCTCGTCACAGGTTTCATATTGTTTTGATTGGTATTATTATATGAGTAGAGGTAATCCTCCTCGGTATTCTGTGAAGGCTGATCTGCCATTTCGCGGGATCTGGCCCAAAGGAAGTACGATATTGAAAATACATACAAAGTAAATACAGGGTGGGTCACATGCCCCCCCCCCCCCTCCCCTTCTTTTTTTATTAGTTTTTTCGCACACAAAATTATTCACAAGGCAAATCAAGGGTATACGACACCAGCAAGAAAAATAATTGAAGGTGTGTCGGAAGCCGCTCACGATCACAAAAACCGTGAGAGTAAAAGTGGCACCTAAATCTAGGATTTAAGGAACTTTTTAAAGCACAGGTTTGGGTTAGTTGTCCCATTTTGTCACTTATCCTTCTTTCGTCAATTATAATATTTGAGGTACCAAATCTCCCAAGAATTATTATATTTATTTTGATGTATTATGTGTTAAAATAAGTTCACAAATTCGGATTTTGTAACCAATCAGAAAGGGGGGGGGCCACAAATGACCCACCCTGTATTACACATTTACACTTTTAAAAAGCTTTTTATAGTAACTAATAATGTTTTCCTTTATAACAGTTGCGAGAAACTATTTCTTTAAATTTTTTAATGCGTATGTGTTGAAAACTAACAGTTTGAAATTTAATAACAAAAACAACTTACAATAAAAAAGAAAAGTATTTCAACTTGCGTATAGTGATAGATGGTGACTGTGCGGGTATGATGTTCACTTAGAAGATGAAGCTGACAAATAGAAATTTCCCCGGACTGCGTTGCCTTTTGTTCTATTTATGGAGTGGTTCTGTTGACAAACTAGAGGGTGGACAGAAGTCTCGAGAACGATATTTTAAATGGGCTGGAATTACTAGAACAATCTCTGACATCCATTGTGATGGTTCATCATCATCGATCCCGCCTAAAAACAGTGGAATTCCACATAAAAGAAATTAATATGAATCATCAAAGCTTTTAAATCAATTAACCAATGAGATGCCGTTATCAGTTCAGTCATTATCAATAGGGAATAAATGCATAAATGATCAATGCGGGTTGGGGCAGTTGGGGGTTGGGGGGACAAGGATGGTTAGAAACTTTTATGATGAATATAGTAGAATTAAGTACGAGAGTTAGGTACCCGTACTACTCAGCAGCTTAGCTATTACACTAACTATTATTATCTTACGCAGACCAAAGTATATATAGACCAAAGTGTTTTACTTGCATCCAACGTTATTTTATGCAGCTTCTTTGCCTGTCAACTGTAAATCCAGATGAAAACTTTCCTCATGCTCATTGCATTTTACAAAGCATCTATATGTATCAGTGTTGGGTTTAAAGATCAACTCCCATATCACATTTAATTTTAGATGTTCGTATTCGCATGCAAGGGAAAATGCATATTATGCAGTACTGCTTCCCCATTCAGCCGCACAATGCAGATACATTGAAGCTGCATGTAGTACGATTTAGAAACGTTTCGAATCTTTAATCGTATTTGTGTTTGACTTAATATTGTGAAATCATTCAACTGTTAAGCGACCTAACTCTACCCTGTGCCCTTTGCGTAAAAACCATCTAAATTATGAATTTTATTTTCAAGTGCTAAAAATGATATGGAAAGAGTGAAATTTAGAGAGGATTGCAATAAATCGCTATGCTTGGTGGCATGTGTCAGAATATGTAGTAGTGACGGAAGTAATAAAAGAGACATTTTTTAGTACTACAAAAATTTGAAAACTATGCAGTGAATGCGTGGAGGGTTTTATTTAGTTTCGAATTTCAAATAAATATTTTTCATTGTATACAATGAAAATAATTTAAAATTTTGATACAAGGGAATCATACAATAATACTATCGGTATGTACATTCTAAATTCACACAAGATAAATCCTTTGGGAAGTCAAAAAATTAATATCCGTATTGAACTCCGAATCCGTTGAAGTTGAGGTGAGCAACTTGGGGAACGGCGCTGTATTGAACTCCCAAAAGGCTGGCTGGAGCACCGACGGCCTTGACAACTGGGGCAGCGTGAGCATAGGCGGGTTGAGCATAGGCAACTGGGGCAGCGGCGTGAGCATAGGCGGGTTGAGCGTAGGCAACTGGGGCAGCGGCGGCATAGGCAGGTTGAGCGTAGGCAACTGGGGCAGCGGCGGCATAGGCGGGTTGAGCATATCCGACGCTCACAGCTGGGTTGATGACACGGGTATCGTGCTTGCGGACGCTGGAGAAGGCGGAGTCAACAGCCTAAGGTGAAGAAAAAAAATGAAATAAAATCCCAAACTTTATTAAAAATATTTAAAAAATTTTCCCCTATACTACTGGAGGGGATATAGAGTCTTCAGAATTAATTGTAATCCACTCATGACAAATTAATGTTATTCATCTAATTACCTTGGATTGGTGAGAGACAGTGCTGAGTCCACCGAATCCCAAACCACGGACGGTTTGCTCGGACTGGGCACCAACGTGTTGGTCAACGTAGGCAACGCCAGCTTGAGCAGCGGCGACGAAGGCGCAGAGAGCAAGGACCTGCAATAGAGTTATAGAAAATAAATTTAAAATCCGCAAACACTGGACGAAAAAAAAACGAGGAAAATTTAAAACTTTTTCAAAATCCAAGAATCCAGCCAGGAATAGATAGGAGCCATAATTATTATTATTACCTTAGCGAACATGTTGAAGATTGATTTTTTGGAAGAACCGAAAACGGAACTGGAAGATTTGAGAGAAGGAGTAGTTGTTGCTTGAGAGAGAACTGAGGAATGACTTGATACTTTGACGACGGCTCACTCAAGTTTTTATAGTCAGGTCAGACGAAGGGCGTAGCAATTGGGGAATTGGAGAGGACTCCAATAATCAAAAGTACAAAATTTAAATTGAACGATAACAATAATATTAACAATGGTTGGATTAACCTTACATTTATTATTGGATTTGGCTCTCCCCCTCCTGTACAGCCTGTCTGTCTGCAGTCTGCTGTTCTCCCATCCCATCGCTTATGACACGGCTTTGACTTTACCTTTTCTTACTCCATCCTCCAAACATCCAATTCATCTGAGCATAAGCACGTTGTGTATTGTGTAACCCTGATTAATAAACTATCATTAGATTAATCGTAAGCAGATCAGTGAGCTCAGAGAGCGAATGCAATTTTTTTCCTTTCAGCAACAACAACACAGCAAGAACTTCATAGGTGTACATCACAATCCTAATTCAACACCATCACGTTCACTGTATCTACTTTTGTATTATATACTATGCGTCCCTTTACTCACACTAATAATAATGATAATAATTGTATAAATTACAAATTAACCAAGTTTGTTATCTATATGCATCTATAACCTATTACACTCACTAGTCAGCTCGGCACTCCATCTCCACATACGTATCTTTTCATCCCTTTCACTTCCACATCACGTTATACGTCTGCAGTCTCAGCTGTTCGACTAGCTATGCAATGCCAAGAAGCAGAAACAACGTCAGCAACAACGCGAGATGGTTACTGCTATTAAAACACAATCATAATATATTGTCGGAAACTTCTGTGCATATATATGTACTGTATACTGTCTACAGTCTACAACATCATAACGTACGAGATCAGACACAATTCATCTTGGAAGTTCTCACGCAGTGATTTACTCAAGTTTCTATGTTCGTTGTTTTGTTTTTTGTTTGTTTATTTTGAAAGCGTAAGACGCCGTACTTACATATTTATGTATTACTTACATACAAGTGGTTAACTCATCGTCAGATCCAATGTTGCTTTGTTTCTTTCAGTAATTGTGGACCAAAATTTGAATTTACGAGATCCTCTTATTGTTGTTAATAATAATGCGGTTCGTTCTGGTGAGTAGATATGTGTGACCTTTCCTAAGGCGTTGCAAGTCATGAAATAGCTTAATCAATGGACACGTCTGTTAATTTACCTCAGACTACTCTTACAAGGCAAATCTTTGAATTTAGGACTCCCATTTGAATTTTTTGAATTTCCGCACAATTGTAACTTGTAATAATAATTGTAGGTAATAGGTAAAACACATGAACTTGGCGTGGTTCTCTCAATTCTAATTATTATTGTAATTCGTATACAATGGAGTTGGTTGAGGAAAGAAGTGAATGGATTTTCCTTTCGATTATTCTTAATGGAGATTGTTATTGCTATTCAATGCAGTCTCAGAGATCCGCCGTCCTCCGTAGTAAAACTGTAAATTAGGTAAATCACAGACAACGTATATTACAGAGTCCATCACTCCTCCATATATATATATAGAGTGTACATGGTTAATTGAAGTTCATTAATGCAAAATGACGAGTTGTAATTAAGTAAGTGAGGGTAAATAGCTTGTGTCTTTTTGATTGTATTCTTTTTAATAGAGTTTACAATGCTATTCCGATAATTTGGGCAACGGACGGTAAGGACGATAAGGTTGAAGTAGAAATCACATCACACATTAAATTTGACCTCCAAGTAAATTAACGCAGTAGAATGTAAGCCTAATAATTCATGTATTTGCAATTAATTGGTTTTTTTCTTGGATGGACCTACCCATACCCACTACGCAAGCACTACATATAGCGCAAAGCATAATGTAGAAATAGTTATAATTTTATAGGTATATACTGATTGCCTATTTATATAAACTATGCAAGTTTTTAATACATGCATTTTGAGTGGATTGTGAGTATGGTATAAAAGTTAGTAGTATTTTCTTTGTTCCATTTTTTCACGTATGTATTAATTAAACAAAATTTTAGTATAGGAATTAATTAAAGACTAATTAATTTGATATCTATCCTATGCAGAAATCATCTCAAAAATATTTTGACTGAGACTGCTAATTTGCCTGAATAAAATTTAAAATTACTTATGATCGTGATGATCGTGAGACTAATGGCTTATAATGCATAATAGCTGGTACCTAGGTAGGTACACAATATTTTTACATTTTACGTTATTGCATTACCGACACCGATTTTGCATCTGCACTTGTGCTCTAGGAGAGGGATAGGAGATCGTTACAAAGTAGAGACAAAGTTCATAGGCAGTCAGTCGACGTTGACAGTTGATAGGGTAGAGGTTTTTTTTTCATCCATTTTTTCATTTTTATTGTTGAGCTCTGTAGGAACTTACAGTTTATTCACCACAATAGCAACGACTGTACCACCAACCTCGCTATGGGCTTACGGTTAAAAAAGAGACAATAAAGGACAAATAGTGTAGTGTTAATCCGTTTAGCTTTTGGTAGCCCACAATTGCAACTACTTATGCACAACTACAACCTTTCATTTTTTTTCGCATAGCACATATAGATTCAGGGCCGGACGAAGGAATTGCTTTTAGGCGGCAATTTGTTTCCATGCAAAAACCACCATTTTGATTTTATTGATGGTTTTCTTTGGTAAAGCAAAATGTTGTAGTTACATGTTTTAGAAAAGTTTAAAATGTTCTTTTTACTTGATTCAGAAAAGTGCAAAATGTTCTATTTACATGTTTTGAGAAAAGTGGAAAATGTTTCATTTGCATGTTTTTGAAATGAACAAAAATATTTATTTTGCATGTTTTTGAAAAGTCAAAATATTCCTTTTACATATTTTTGAAAAGTGCAAAATATTCCATTTACATGTTTTTTGAAAATTCAAGCAGCGGGGGCTGCCTGCGCAGGCCGCATTATCCGGCCCTGTATAGATTTAAACTCCTGGTGGCCGGTGGTAATCATAATAAATATAAAAATAGTTTCAATCGATTTTGATGTTTTTTGTTGGTACACTGATATATTAATGTGATGAATTTAATCTGACACATAGTATGTACTCACATAAAGTCTACAGTATTACAGTATTGGCACCACTATCCATTTTTTATTTTTATTACCATTCATAATTCATAAAGATACTCGCCAATGCAATGCAATGCAATATGCAATGTAAACACTAACAAAGGTAAAAAAAAGTCTATTTGCATCTGAACCCATTTGAACCTTATAATTATGATTTGTATAATTTATATAACAAAGTATTAATTATTTTTTTCCCCATGGCTGAAATTGAGCTGGCACAGATTTCTGATTCTTATTCGTGTTATGACACATATATAGTACATTGTATGATTTAAATTAGATTCTATTAAATTCAAAATTCAAAATAATATTAACGACTATTCAATTAGATATGTAAATATAGTAAGTAGTAAGCACTTACATATCATGGTATTGGTTCTGATTGAAATGTGCAATGACACCTCTTGCATAATAAATCACAATTATTATATAGCGTATTATATCATACGAGCGAGTGGCAATGAAAATCATAAATTGTACCAAACTAATAAGTTACCATTGGGCAAAAAATCAAAAGGAGAGAAATCCAACAAACAAAAGCAATCTGGATCTCTAACCAAATCTAGATCAGTTGATCTATGAACTGAACATATATCTGCACAACAAGAAGGTAATTGTGATTATACGCTGTGCTCAGAGGTAGTGAACTAATCTAATAGGTGGTAATAATCACATGTAACTCTGTGTGTAGAGTGGACTGCGGGAATGCAAGTCATTCAATAAATCGTACAATGTATTGTCATAATGCAAGTGCGTACTTGTCTTTATGCATTATGAATGGGTTTCCATTCCCTTATGTACTTTTGTGGACAAGGCAACGCAATGTCCTGGTGTGTGCTTAAGTAATGTTGTGCGACACCAAACCAAAGTGAAAACTTGGCTTTATAATCTTCTATCAAATCTGGCTCTTGTACACTTTTCATTACCATTCAAATGAACCCTCTTTGAAGATGCAATAAGACCAGCCTGTACAATTAATATTAATATGCAAAATGGAGTATCTCATTGGATTTAAGACCCATATCAATATTTACAGGTACAGGTATAGGTACGCTAGTAAATATTGGTGCTATTAGAAAATTGTCAAAGCTCGTGAGTTCTGACAATTAAATCTAATAGTGTTAGTTCTATTATTCAAAAATTACTTGTCCGATATTCCCTCTTCACCGACAATAACTCTCAAAATTCTATTCTGTCTATAGATGCAAAATAAGACAAGTATTCATTTCCTTTTGGTATTAGTTTTAATCACTTTGACTTTCTACCGATGGACGTCATGCTGATTTTGTATTTAGGATTCATTTACATAATTTTATTAATACCTTCTTTTCGCTCTTTGTATATTGGACTTACCTATGCATATAATTATCGTATATTCTGCACGTATTGCATTGCTTTTGCTGTAAAGATATATGACAGATTGAAATGAAAAATGTAATTTCAATGTCCATGTGGGAAATCTATAAATATATCTATACATTATTATTTGTCGGCTATGGGCTGCTATGGGACAATCTTTATATTTGTAATCATTACACACAGGCGTCAATTATCAATGCTATTTCTTGGATGGAGGACAAATTGGAAGGCAAAAGTTTTGTGAGAATTAATTATTGACACGAGCACGAGTCTATTCACGCTGCTCATGCTCATTATATATTCACATATTTATTAGGGATACCAATATCATAGTCATTCCATATCAATAGGTTCAACCTATGTAAGCGGAATAGGCTATTAAATAAAGATGATTTAGTATTTTTTTATAATATCATAGCAGAACACAAAGTCGCTTGTAGGTTGATTAATTAATTAATTTAATGGTTAATCCTTACATTTTTGCACAGTGAAACTCGTTGATCACTTGTTTTGATGCCATTTTGGGACAATATAAGCATGTTAATTGACTACATTTTTGTCACGTATGTTGTACTCGTGTAGAATACAGTATTTAGAGTCATAGTAGTGTACAAGTCAAAAGTGATATGTGTTGAAGATAACGTGACAGATGACAGTATCTACAACGAAGACTGTGAGACATGGCAAACCATTCAATGAAATATTAGCATTATAAATGCGAATGTTGAATGGAAAGAATGCCACACGGCACTGACTATATAACGACTGACTAGTGAGTTGCAGGGCAGGGGTTCAATACGACAACAATGAGCTATTTGAAACTTTTATGTATTACGCAACCACACTACAGAAATAGAAAGTACCCACACGGGATGTTGAATTCATGACCAGACACACTAACAATACATAATAATAATAATCTGTGGTTTGTTTGGTGCAGTTGTTGTTGTTGTTGTGGTAGTGGTGCGGTGGGTGCAGTCGATTTAGATGACAAGTTCAGGTTTAATTACATGCCCATTTACAATCTCTGTATCCGCACAATCTCGACGACCTAATAAACAAGAAGTGGTTTTTGCGTTTCCACATACCTCCATCAACATTTCTTGCTTGTTTCATATCCGTAATTGTTATTTATGCACAATCAATATGCAAATATATGAAACCATCTAACTAAACCGGCCCGGTGCAGTGGCCGTACTAATTTTACATACAACATTTAAAGCTTAAGTATACTATATTTAAAATATTTTTGAATTAGATATTTGAATTGTCGTCGTTCGTTTTTTATTTTTGTAAATTAATTAAACAACAAATATGTTTTTTTAAACTTGATTTTAATATATTTTCATGTCATATTTTATGAATTAATATTACTACACGGCAGAATAGGTCAGAAACTCATAATATTACATGATAAATGGTAAGGCAATTTTGATTGAAAGGGAAATTTCAAAGTGTGTATGATTATACTTATATGTAGGTAACTTATTAAACTACCATTGTGACTGCTACAATCTATACACTGGCCTCTGCCTTGATTCTCCCCCCTTGCTTCTGTTTCTGACTGGAGTATAGACAACTAAATTAGAAAAATGCTTTCTTACACAAAAAAACTTGCGCTATTAGCTCCTGGACCTGGCTGGACCTTCTCGACTTGGTCTCTTGATTGCAGTGGAAATAATGACGTTGGAACTGCTTGAAGCCATCTCCCTTCCTTTCTAAACACCCATTTGAATTTTGCAAATTAACATATGGCAATTATAATTTTTGCAACGTAACGCTATAGGAAAGCACCACCACCACCGCACCGTCGCCATACATATATATTTGAACATTGGTGTTATTACATGGAGTAACAAGTTCTGAGCTCTAAACGATCTTGCTAAGTATCCGCAACATTTTTTGGTGCTGTAATTAATTTGTTCAACTTAACAACAAGTCCAAGTCGAAATTCTTGTGTGATGTATGTACATAATTCATATAGTTGGATTACAAAGCGAGTGAAGCCTGTAATTTCCCAAGAAAAAATTCTTTAAATTCAAACGTTGTTTTCTATATAGAGGTAAGTGCATAGATAGAATTCGTCTTGGTCTACCGTTGTCGTTGTACAGGTAGAGATAATGCAAACAATCCCAGATTTCCTGTTTATTATTGGTAGGACACAAAATCATTACTATTCATAAGCACATTCTCTGTATGCACTAAGCTCCTCAGCGTTCCTTGTTTGTTCTTTGGTTGGTGGGGTGATTTTTGAGGAGTATTAATGAAATACAAATAATTATTTCATTTACGCTGGTACTAACGATAAGATTCGCTCTATAGACTTGATGGAAGAAGTATGAAAGTGGAATTAATTTACCTCCCAGGTTTCTTTTATGTCGGAGACATATTAAGATTTTTGTAGACTTGAGAGTTGTCCATTGTTTATGACGAGCAGAAATACTGAGTGAGTCCCTGTTATTACACTACACATACATAGAGAGCCTAGCTTCACTTGACCCGTGTCTGTACTTAGGACTACTGCGGCCAGAACAGAATTGAACGAGTGCTGTGCAAGAGCTGGAGTGCTAGAGGTTGCGACTTTGACTCTTTGTAATATTATGACTAGTAGCTACACTTTCATGTACTAAGACAATCAAAAAATTGAGCCCCCCCGCGAGCAGACCACTTAATGTAAACGTGGATTGCAATTTTAATAAGTAAATAAAGTATTTTTCATACCTGCGGCAGACGAAATGATTAAGACTGCTGTAGGTTAATTATGGATGATTTCATACAAATCAGTCCGTTGCCATTCATACCTTGTACATTCATAATTCCCGTCCCCGTCTCTCTAACTTCACCTCCAGCTACGAACAAGTCCAAGTTTTAACATAGGCATTTCTTCCATTCTATTTACTACAACCAGTACGAAAGTATCCTTGATATATCTGGAAACCTGTGTGTATACTACGGTCCGGAAATGATTTATCCTTCCAAATCCATATCCAAACCCTTTCTTCCCTACGTTCAAGCTTTCAGTTCTCCTATAGGATTCTAGAATGAACTCTGTACCTGTATCTGTGTCTGTGTTGTATTGCAGACGGTAGACCGTGTCTTTGGGTGTACGATGTGTGAGGCGCTGTTCTGTTCTGTTGGTGGGATTAGGAATAAATCTATTAAATGCTCCATTTAGCTCGGACAATAAATGATTATAATGTTAATAATAATAATAACTCTTAATACTTTAAGTACTATAAATATTGTGGGGTGTGGGGTGTAGACCGCCAAAGGAGAGTCGGTCAGAGCCAGAGCCTCGCTTTGTTCTGAGGGCAGTGGAGGGAGGAGAGTACAGGAGGCCGGAGATAATACAATATTAAATCAAAAAGTTTCCACACACAGACTTGTATTGTTCAAGGAAAAGTGTCTCATCATCCTCGCTGTCTTCCCTCATCCTTATTTTTCTCTCGTCCTCACATATGTTTTCTGAACGGGCCGAAGCGTTTAACATGGAGTTTCTTGGCTCTAATCCTAATTGTAATTGTTCAAGTACGCAGTGTACCGTGTGTTCGGGTCACGCTTCATCAGTTCCTTCTCCCGGTCGGCGATCTATCTATCTATCCGTGTCCGTATGTCCGTATCGGCATGTCCGTATTAACTATATTTACAAAATTTACAAATTATTATACACCGTTCCTATGAACATGCTCACACAAGTCATTTCTACACACTGTGGGATTCTGTACGTATAGGTCCATAATACAGATAATTTCTTGGTCGCAGCCGCCACTATAGTCTTTTGGGATTTGCCGGATTTGGGCCTGTCATGTATTAATAACGTAGTAAATAAAACTCCCGTTAAACTGCCACAAGCTCAGTGGTCACGTCACTTTCAGGCTCCGTAAGTTGGAAGCCTGCGTATACATTCATATATATATGGACAGGTAGATAGTCTCATCACGTGGCTTGGCTTCACGTACACACTCGTGTACATACACCTGTGGCTGTGCTGTGGCCCGGCCCTCTGCGAATATGAAATGAATGTGAAAAACTCTGTAGTCATCCAAGGGTCCTACTACCTACTACTCAAAACCGATGGCCTACGGAGCGATCAGCCTCATCATCTCTTTCCAGTTATCCAGTTCTGTCGAACGCAATCTGTAGTCTCTCAAAAGAGTGTGTAATAAAACAAAAGCGCAAACAAATTACAGGACATTGCTCCTTCCATTCTCCATGTTTCCTTTTCCTCGGACATTCAGAGTTTTTCTGCCGCTTTTTCACCACTATTATATACTGACTGCAGCGTGAATTTGAGGGCTCCTCTTGTTCTTGCATCGCATCCTATAGGTACTTTTAAAACAATCTCTATACTCTCATCGTTATCATGCAGCTCCAGACGCTACTACTACGGACCAAGATGAACGTGGGACATGGCATAGAGGGAAAGGGATGATGATTGATCTTGAAAAACGGCAGAAGAACAAGAAGGCATGGCGAGGATAATATATTGCTTTTCCGTGACGGTGTGTGATACCCAAATGTTTTATTTTAATTCCAAGTCTGCATCATAGTACACACTGTAGAAAACAATATGGCGAATGACAGGTGCCTTCAAGTTGCTGGACTTTATGTAAATATGATTTGCAAGATGCAATAAGGGACGATCAACCATGGCGATGATGGGCAGGAGTAAAACCTCAGAAAATCAACAACAGGCGGTTAATGCAGCTAAAATAGAGAGAGAGAGAGAATAAAAAACTTTGTTTTAATATTTATTTTCTCTCCTTTTTTATTAGTGATATTGATATACAACATAATATCGTATCATATCATAAAATAAAAACTTTGCGCATCTCTTTATACTGCATTCATGTAATGAGTATAATGCATCGTACTTACATCCTATGTAGGCCAGTGCAGTGGTCGATGCTGTAGCCCAACGGTCAAAAATTACAAAACAATTATGGAAAAAGCATTTACTGTGTATAATTTGTAGTATTTAGTGAAAGAAAAATTTCTTTGAATATTAATAATGGCATGAGATGAGATGCATATAAAGTCAAACCGATGCAATAGCTGGCTCTGTCTCAAGCACTGACGACAGAAGAGTCTTGGCGTGGCAGTGTGTGGCCAAGTGTGCAGGTAAAGTCCGATGAACTAAATTTAAATATTGGACAGAAAAAAAAATGGTAAAAATCAATTGAGGTACTTCAAGCATCAATTCTCACTCACGTTGCTCTGAATATTAATAAAGTCATAATATTAAATTCATTTATATTGGAAACACTTAAGGATTTTTATAGTGCAAGTTGAAACAACGTATGTATCTATGCCTACAACCGGAACGCAAGAGCCGCCGATCGAGCCACACAGCAACGCCATCCAGCTCTTCTCACTCACTCTGCACTCTGCAGATAATTCTAATCTAATTGATGA
This sequence comes from Dicyrtomina saundersi, assembly GCA_034695245.1. Lineage (NCBI taxonomy): Eukaryota > Metazoa > Arthropoda > Collembola > Symphypleona > Dicyrtomidae > Dicyrtomina > Dicyrtomina saundersi. The sequence continues at coordinate 12,997 of JAQFZE010000247.1, read as the reverse complement.
GGTTTACAACATAAAATGCTAAATAATGAAGCCGATGATGCCGAAGCCGAAGCCGAAACCGATGTCCAAGTCGACGAAATCTCTCTTGTATGTGAGATTGATTATGAAGAGTGTATAATATTATAGAGAAATGAAGGATTTTAAATCAAAATTCAAACCAGAAAGTCAGACGCCAAACATCAATTTATTTAATAATACAGGCCACCACGGCGGAATTAAAATAATACAAACGTATTATTGACTGAGAGACTTGCATTCAAATTTTTTATATACATTTACATTATATAGGAGATACCACGGCTATGGCAGGAGGCTACATACTACATACTACTACGACACGGCGTTTGGGGTCATGGAAAATTAAAGAGTATAAGGCATATGCTTAAAGAGGTGCATACTTCGTCGGTGGATATAGAGAACTACACAGCCACGAGCGTCTTAATTTCATTTTCATTATTACAAAAAAGATAAGAGGCAATAGCTTGTGCTCGTGGAGAGACTGCCAAGGCGAAGCTCGCACGATCAACGATCAACGATCAAAGAGCAGGTTAATTCAAATGTTACTCACAAATTTATAGCTCTATCATCGAGATCGGGATCAACCGAGCAGAGGTAATTAAGCCATATGCATAGGGCATAGTCTACATTAACTACAATCATAGGCATATATGCATAATCCTATTCACAAAACTCGCAGGTGAGTTGCTCTTCAGGTTTAAATCGAGGACTCATAATATATAATGTAAGCAGAACCATTACCAATGCCATAACCACAGCCATAAGCATTCCCGCCCTTTTTGTCGTCAGTACATATTTTATTTTATTTCACATTTTGCCTTTGAACATGAGTTACATATTTTGGGCCGTTTTTTAAGCAAGCTGCTCGTTTCTTGGACGAGAATAGAAAACAGATATGTTATTATTTTTATTAAATAATTCTGACATTCACCATACCATACATGCGTCTAATCCTTGTTAGATTCACACAATTTTGTATGTGGGAAGGTGCGGCATTGGACAATTGAGGTAACTTTAAAAATTTTGAGCAGTAATTTTTTAGACTAAATCTTTGAACTTTGAGGAGAGATACACAAGTTATACAGACAAAAAATAGATAAGTTTGAGTTGTTATCTCAACATATGCCAATTACCCTCATTCAAAGGTACTCAATACTCAATTCGAGTCTCGAGTCCCGAGTCCGAAATGAAATGAAATGATGCGACGATAAGACAAGAGTTACTGATCAGTGATTTGTGATTTTTCCTTTTATTATTAATGATATTTCATGTAATTTCATAAGCTTTGAAGAAAAAATATTCTTATCCATTTTCCTATCATATTCCCTTCCCCATTCCCCGAACAGAATAATAAAGTCCAGCCAAGGACCAAGACAACTCCAATAATAGATACATAACATATCGCCTATACGCCTACACCTATGTATGCTACAATGTACCTATAGTGTACAGAAGTACATAAGTACGTACTTTTACCCACCTACCCTGGTAGGTTCTACCTTCCCCACAGATACAGATTACACAGCCCCGCTCTTCCTAATCTGTACCCCGGACAGCCGATCAGAGGCACAAGTCAGGAAATACACAGACAAAAAAACCAATCGAAAGGCTTAAACACTTAAAGTAAATCATCAAAATAATTGAAAGTGTAGATAATGGCTCGGTAAAGACGTGAACTGTGTACGCGGTAGCCGACTCAATTCAAGTTCAAGTCAATCCAAAATTCCCTGTCGTTATATCTATGCTATACATACTATTGACTATAAGATATTTTATTTTTCGCCCTCAATACATGCATCATTTGTATGCTGTAAACTGTGTATAATAATATGTATGGTCCAATAACATAGAACGATTACTAGTGCCAGTCTGTCCAGGTTTGCTGCCCCTTCCCCTTAATGGTTCAATCTGGGGCTGGTGCTGGGGCTGGTGCTGGGGCTGGTGCTGGTAAAAGTAAAAATTCAGAAATAGGAAAATGGTTTTAAGTTTCCCTCAATGTCGGTCGGTGTGTCATTCATCCATTAGAACAATTGAGTTTGATTCAATCAAAGGCAGCCTCAGATCCTGAAATAATCTCGACGGTCATCGCACACAACCTTTCTCCTTGCCTTATCCCCTCTCCACCATCTTCATCTCTGTACAGTCAGTCTATTCTTCTCCTCTCCAATGTTTTCATTCACATCTCCATTATCCATTGTGCGTATATGTAAAGTACCTACCTTGGCTATTACATTGTACCCTGTGCAATGCTAGGCTTAGTCAAGACAGAAGCCAACTTTCAATCACAATCTAAACTACATAAAATATACCAGTAATATATTGTGTGTGTAATTGTAAAATTATCTGAGAGTAAAATAAAGTATCAGTCAGAGTAGTAAGGATATACAATAAATTTATTTTTCTCCTTTTGACCAATTTCTCGCATGCTTTTTCTTCATTCTACCTATACTCTCAACGTCAGAATTTATTGAATTCTACCCAATGTTAAATTCCTATGTATTGAAATATCTGTTAGACTATATGCAGTATATAGCAGCGGAGCATCAGTCCGAGCGACATAATAACACACGGGCACACAATCGAACCATTTCGATTTCGAATTCGAACAATGTCAGAATGGTGGTGGTAGTAATTGAAAAAAAAGAAGAAGAAAACTGGCGTATAGTGTACTGAAGACGAGAAGGAAAATGAAACCCCGATTGAAAACATTAAAAAAAATGTGTATATCTAAAAGCCGAAATTGAATTAACATTTTCGTGGATCTGTTTTAGAATACTTACTGACGGGAGTATGTTGTGCCGTGCCGTGGGTAAGTATATAGTAGGTATAGTAAAAATCTTTGACTTGTATATTTCTTTGAAAAGGGTCCAGTACAGGCACAGGGATAATGTGTAGAGACAATAGAAAATATTAGTAGCATCCAAAACTTCAAATTCAATCCAACGAAACGATCCAGCACAGAGAATAGAAATATACAAAAAAAAAAGATTAAGGAATAAGGAAGCTATTCTTTTTTTCCCTTACTGTGTCTTGTATATAGACAAGTGTATAGACCATTTGTTCAGCCTTGTCGCTTTTTTTATCCTTTTCAAAGGTTGGTGTTGGTGTTGGCGTTGGCATTAGCATTGGTATTGATGGTTGTGTAGCTTTTACTGACAAAATGAGCGTTTCCGTGTTAGTGTGGTTGCCTTCTTCTTCTTCTTTTTCTGGAGCTTCTGCGTGGGGTCCTGTAATATTATTATACTTTTCCATCCAGTCCACTTTTCTATAATGTGTTTACTCCAACAGTCTAATATTATGTTCATTGATGGCCACGACCACGTCTATTGCGTAACGTCGCTTTGGTCGCTCTTATGGTGGTGATCTCTCCAGTCTCGGTTCCAGCATCAGATCACCTGACTCAAACGTATTAGAAACCAAGTCCTTCCTAAATCTCTATGTCTGCATTTTCATGAAGGTTTCGTGGATTGCCGATTGCTCTACTGCTTCTGTTTCTGTCTCTGTCTCTCATCCTCTTGTTGAACAGGAACATAATATATATGAGATGAGATCGGCTGCTACATTTTAATGGTCTATCTGTATTACTCTAAATTACATAATGGATCTCCACACTTTCCTTTTCTACAGGATCTTCGGGTGGCCGAGACTTGAGAGCTCAAGACACTTTATTACCTCAAATTAAAGTTTTTCCATGTAGTCGCCGGTCCGGTCCGACTGTCGAAATATCTTCGTGTGTAATAACTTATGTACAGAGGACAAGAGAGTGGATTGCTACAAGTCGTCGGAGTAGTAGCCCAACCACAAGACAAGTCTCAACATACGACAACATTTTTTCAAAAAATGGCCTTTTTTGCCGACTACGATATGTACTTTATCTCTATCACAGGTATGCAGGTAGGCACCAATGCAATGTATAGGAACTCAAAATGTCACAACAGTCACAACTCAATTTCATTCTACGTAGAATTTACAAGCCAGTGCAATGGATGTACCTACCTACCTGCCCACGTACGTATAAAGTGTAATTTGACATTGAAATATTAAATTTTGGTGGGACTATGTCACTGTATGATTGAGAACTTAGCAATGTGATGGGGAAAGTAGCTGTGAGTTTAGAAGTAGTACCTGTGGCTACTGGTAGTAAAATCGTAGACGAATACCCAGGGCCGGATAATGCGGCCAGCGCAGGCAGCCCCCACTGCTTGAATTTCCAAAAAACATGCAAATGGAAAATTTTGCAGTTTTCAAAAATATGTAAAAAAAAATATTTTGAATTTTCAAAAACATGCACAGTAAAATTTTTTTGTACATTTCAAAAACATCTAAATAAAACATTTTCCACTTTTCTCAAAACATGTAAATAGAACATTTTGCACTTTTCTGAATCAAGTAAAAAGAACATTTTGCACTTTTGTAAAACATGTAAATACAACATTTTGCGTTACTAAAGAAAACCATCAACAAAATCAAAATGGTGGTTTTTGTATGGAAACAAATTGCTGCCTAAAAGCAATTCCTTCGTTCGGCCCTCCGAATACCACCGCACTGCACCGACGTAACGTAATATTAAATCCAACAACATTTTTTCATACCTCCCATGAGTGAATAAAAGCGAATAAGAAAACGGTAGTTACAACACAAATCTAACATTGTTAAAGAAATCTGAAAAAAAAATTCACATTTTCTCAGTGGGATTCTATTTAAAAAAACTATGTAAAAAGCTAAAGGTGAACTATAAACTGAATATCTCGGAGTAGAAAAAGGACAATGAAAATATGTTCCCTATTTTTTTTATAACTTTTCGAATGGTTATTTTAATTTAATGTTTTTTTCTAATGAAATTTTGATATAAAATAATGGAAAGATTTTTAAAAAAGGGGGAGGGTGTAATCGATCGTAATTCAAAAGATCGTAATTTCGTATTAATTACTTTTATTTATTGTACGAAAAAAAATAAAATATAATACTTATATAGTTTATGGACCCCCAGAGCAGCAAGCCATAGGATTTTTATGGTCCTGGTTACTGGGACTGGTACTGGGATAATGCATTATATAGTTTCTGGACTATTTAGTTTTGAGGTTTTGGTAAAATCCACTTTTGAGTAAAAACAACAGAACAATTTAGATTTTTTGTTACAGAGTGTTCCTTGAACACACAGGGATAGTTGTAATCGTAATTGTAATTGTAATTGTAATTGTGCTCATCAAGAAATCTACGGTGGAGAGATGCGGGAGGAAACTTTGTTATTTTTTCAGATTCGTTCCATATCTAATGGATAACTATGGGATAATTTGGACATGCTCTCACTTTTGTTTTTCTCCATAGCTCAGCCTCAGCGTTGTTTGAACAGGAAAATCATTGTGGGCAGAAGAAGACAAATCGAAATTGAAGCCAATAAAGCAACTCCGATATGTATATGTACGTACTTAACTTGAGAGGTAATCGTAAAATATTGTGGACGTGGGTGTAACTATACTATATTACTAGTCGTATAGTCATACATAATTTAAAATCCCAAATACAGACCGTGGCTTCCTTTGGCTAGTTTTGGGGCCTTACTTTTTTGACGTTCATACACTTACACACCACATATCCCCAGCCAAAACGAAGGACTATAGATGTGGTATAGTGACGGATGCGGATGATGATGTGATGCATTTACTAGTTTTAGATACATACATGTAACTTTGAAAGTTCTATCTCTAATAACTTCCCATAAGTTGCGTATCGGAATTGAATTGCGTGATGCTTACACGCAAATTGTTACCATTTGTTTTTTCCGTCCTGTGAAAAGAGCCGACAAACATTGACTCGACATTACATTATTTCCTACAAAAACAAATATTATACGCCTAGCTTAGACCCTATGCCTCGTGATAAAAAAAAATTAAAACTATTTTTCATATCCTAATACATAATATAATATTTATTAGACTATACCTACAGCAGAGAATTACGTAAGCAATTTAAAATGTACAATTTACCTAACACTATAGTCTGTATTAAGTACCGTACAGCTATACCGCTCCAATATGTACGCTCAAACTCTCTGCACAAACCTTTTTTAGATTCGACTCGGAAGCATACAGTATTTTGCTACATTTCCCATAATGAAGTAAGCTTCGTTTTTTTATAAATTGGATTTTTTTGTACAAACAAAAAATTATATTACAGATTAGGATTAGAATGAAAGTATATTATATTTTCTAACATATTTTTTCTACTATATTATCTGTTCCATTATTTTTGTTTTTTATACAGTGTACTCATTCGGGTCCGGGTTGTTCTGTTTGTTGTGAGTGTTAACGTTTGAATTTTCTTCACCTGTGTAGCGGATACTGTATTATAATTATGTATTAATATCCAGCCTCACTCAAACTAATACAAAAGATAATACTAACTCTTAAAACAATATTTCCTCCCGCAACTTACCCAGATGACTTTAGAAAGGCCGTAACCGTAACAAGGAATGAAATCTTTGCAGCAGAGATTGGTCTTTTAAAAATTAATCGAATTGTTCAAAAGTATTGAAATAAAACACAATATTTTGGTCCATTTGTTTCTTTTTGTGAGAGGGAGACATGGGCTTGTGTTGAGCGTAGGGAGTGGATCTGTGTATTCATCGATGTGAGTAGATGGTAAGTTAAGTAATAATAATAAAGGGAACCCGAAGCGGTGTGACTTCTCTTGCGGTGTTAATTTTCCGAAGGCACCCTGGAGTGTCTTCACCTCACTAAGTCTCTCAACCTTCAAACTTCAAAGGTAACCTTGCGCGTCATCGATTCATTCTCAAGCTAAAATACTCATCATCCCAGGCAGGCCAGGCCAAACCGCCAAACTATATCACTATAGAGTCAATGCCAGAGTCAGAGTCATATAAGCCTAGAAAATATATTCCTTCAGTCAATGTAGGTATATTTTTTCATGGGTTCCACCACACTTCCACTTACACAATTATTATTGTGGACTTAAACATAAACATAACCATGCAGTGTTACTCTTTACTACAGAATATTCTAACTTAACTACACATATAGTTGTGCCGCCTGTGCCATAGTATTTAAGGGCAAAAAGAAAATACCCTCCCGGTGTTAAGGGTTACCTGTAAGAGGGATACATTGTGTGACTTATGTACTTTTTAACTTACTCATAAAGCTTACCTTATTTTAATATCCTTCCACTTTCGTCCCATCATCCTTCTCGTTAACTTGTTCACAATATTTCAACGTCAGTGACCATTTGGTAATTTGTCAAGTCGCTTAATTTTCTTCCAGTTGCAATTTTTACGAACCGAATTTAAATAGTTTCACGAATATTTAGTCGGCTTCATAGGTCCTTAGATACTGGCTTTTCAGCAATCATTTCCCTGGAGTTGGAACTTTAAATTGGCAGTCGACTGACAACAAAATTTGATGTCCTCCAAATATGTTGGTGATTTTGTAAAAGGTAAAGTCCATAAAGAACCATAAATTAAAAAGGGACAAAAAATGCGAAACAAAGGAATGAAGAGAAAAATGTATGTAAATTAAAGAATACAAACCGTCATTCATTTATTGTATTCGTAAAACTACAGAGACAGACGGATAAACAATCTACCTAGGTAGGTACTCTACATTACATTACGTTGAGGTATGAAACCAAACGGAACAAAGAAGAAGACAAAACCGGAAAATATAAAGAAAGAATTGAAATTGAAAACTTGTAGAATTTCAATAAACTCTGAGCAATCAGAATCAGAGTAAATTCTTGCCTCTTCTTCTTGAATTTTTTTTAACGAGATGAATTTACATGGGAAATAAAAATGTTAAATTTTACATAGGTATACATTGTACCTGTAGGATGGATGGAAGAGGATTTTGTAAGTACTTACTAGTAACTAGTTAGTTACCTAGTCGTACTCTGTAACACTGGGACTGGAGTAATTACATATTAAGATAATAGGGATAAAGTAGGATTGTAAGTAGCTAGTAAATGTCACGGAAATGGAGAATGGTTTAACTGACAATTAACTAGCAAGATTTGAGGATGAGATAGGAAGTCCTGAAAGAGATGTATTCATTATCTATGACTAGAGATGACCTAAGGAGGATATTATATTTTACATTATCTATAGCCATTCTGTAAATCCATACATATATGCATAGACGACACTCCACTTGTACTCGTACGTAACATTATCTGTATAATATGACTAAATACTAAATGCTACTAAATTGAATGAACTTATATGTAGAGAGTATACAAGGGAATCGGAATGTCTGCCTCCTCTTCACTTTTATTCAGAATCTCAAAATCCAGACCAGTTTCTCATTGCTCCGAGGTTTTCATGGAATTCTCGTAAAACTTTCCATTTCCCTGGCCGACTGCTCCCAGTTCCAGTTTCCACTGCTCCCCATTCCAATTTCCTATTCAATTCATGAACATCATCCAGTTCAATCCTTCTTGTTTTCGTTAATTAAATTTACTTTTATGTTTATGGGTCAAACCGCATTATTGTGACTCTGTGAGTGATTACTCATCATCATAGGATCATATCCCTACGCTATGTACTGGATTTCATGGCATTAGAGTGCAGATACATAAGAGTGAGGGGCTATAACATGTAGAGTCAGTAGAGTGTAGACAGAAGAATGCAGATTAATTTTAATTTTCTTTCTTTCTTAAGATTAGTTATAGACAGTTATTCGTAGCTGAACTTAAATATTGGTCATCTATTTTATGGTAAAATATTTAAAACACGCGCTTGTTTTGAAATTACTTCACTGCCACTGCCACTGCCAGTGCGTCAGTGCTTGCCTCTGTACTAGGTCCGCGTAGTGCATCCAATTTTCCATTTTCCGCTGTGTAATGTATTTTAGTTGTGATTGAAATCGAATTTAAAATTTATTTTTGAATCCCGTTTTATTGTTGTTGTTGGTATTTTTGTTGTTGTACTGCATAATGCTATTTGAATTTTGAGGAAAGTGCCGGACTGTAAAGTCTAGTTGTATGCTGTAGTATTGGTTGGTTAGTCCAAGTCTAAAAGTCTATGCTGTGATGTGATTCATATATTATGATGGATAATTATGCGTAATAAATTGCATTAAAGAGCGTTGTTGATATTAATTTGTGTTTACGATGTTGTGATAAATGCATAATTACAAGATTTCACGGGCAGGATCTGAAGTGTTAATTACACTTTTACCTTCAATTGCACATACAAAATGCACTCATACGTCAACTTTTCCTTTCAATTTCAAGTTTGACTACAAGTTTAGAGTTAAACGTGAGTCTCACAATCAGTTCTTTTTTTTTTCAAGAGTAACTCCTGTGCATATCAGTAGTCAGTTGTCAGTTTTAGTAGTACATAGTAGTAGTGCAGTTGCATTTGCTACGGACTACGCTTTTACGCTAGGATGTGTCCGTCATCCGAGTATGGTGTAGTGCGTACTCCAAAACACGAAATTCTAAACACAGCAAGTTCCAATTTATGAAGACACGTTTCATCATCATCTCTCAAGTTCATCTTCATCTTGTCCAGTCCACTGCCAACTGCACTCCTGGGAGAGTCTCAAGTCTTTCAAGTCTGACGCTGAACTGCCCACTAGCCATAATCATTTTCATGGACATGGACATGGAGATGGACTCCTGGACAACTACGAATATGATTGTACTGGGAAACTGTTTTGGTTGAGTTCAAAAATAATAATAATAATATATTCCTTATTAGAAAATTATCTATCCTTAGCCCTAGTGAAGTGCAGTTGAGGGGAATGCAGGATGAAGGGTGAGATTGAATTAATCTATTTTACACTTTAAAGTTTACACTTTCATAAGATTTCTTACTCACGAATCTCATGTCAAATATAATCTGTAGTCATCACCGTCTGACCGTCTGCGAGTCTCACACATGCATTTTCAATTTTGAATTTTGGTATTTTCTCCTCTTGAAATGTTGAGTAGTGAAGAAGCGACTAAATGGTGTGATTAAATCTAAAGCTTACGGGTAGTATAATGTGGTATAGGGATGCAGTATGCATTATTTACAAGTACCTGTACTATTAGAATATGTTAAGAAAATGCTGGTGTAAACAAATGGAATATATTTATGTCAGCTGAGTAGAGTTTTGTCTGAATCAGTCTGAACTGCGGATGCCATCACATCGTAATCGTGGCTACTTTTGAAATTCATAACATAATCTGAGAAAAATTAGCTGCACAGTGGGTCCTCTTCCCTGTCAACTCCTGTGGATCCTGTCCCTCCCTTTTCAATCACCTTTTTCGTCTTTTTTATCATATATTTTTTGTATATATTATAATGTCTTGAATTTCTCCCTTTGACTGTAAGTAGCTTAATAAAAATTCAGAGGCGCTCCATGCTGATTGATGAAAAGCTCCTATATGATTATGATTTTAATTTCATCGTTATTCTTTTTGTTAAATTTGATATTCAAGTGTGAGATTTATGTGGAAGTGGAGTGCTAAGGTATCACTAGCATCCTCTGTTTTTGTATGATTACTTAGGATTCTGAGGGGGGAAATAGAAATTATAGGATCTTACACACTGACGACGTCGGACTACAGGACTCGGACGACGAAGATGCGATGAGTAAACGATGTGTAAGTGCTTCTCTAAAATGAAATGGGTAATCATCCCTGTACACGTTTTTACACTCTCCTTTTTTTTAATTGCTGTCAAAATATGCCACTTTCCCTTTTCTCGTATTTTTAAAATGATCTCTCCTTTTTGCTTTGCCGTAAAAATGAAAATAAAAATGTTGGACGCGTATTGCTGTGTGTACTCAAGGTACTGATTCTCCATAGGGGAAAAAAAGAAGTGTTTATGTATTTATTTGGATGTTTATAGTTGTTTTTGTTTTTTGTTTTAAGCCTTAGCTCTCTCGTAGTCTCCTCCTCCAGTCACCCATGAGTTCTCAATGTAGTTTTTTATTGTTATTGTTTTATCTCTATAAGCTTCATGAAAATATACACGCGTTAGGATCGTTTTCATGGACGAACAGACGGTGTAGTAAAAGTAATATCATTAAAGATAAAAAGTGTTTTACCCTCTGTATTGGCTCCTGTCATTAATCTAATTTATTTTTATTATTGTTTGCAAGTAGGTCTCTATAGCTCTCTGACTCTAAAGCAGTGGCCCTGTTCCTCGCTGACAGCTTTACAAAAGTTTGATCAATCCAACAAGAAAAAAAATACAACATCGAACTCAGGAGTAGTGGCGGTGGCAGTGTATCACTTTCAAATTCCAACTTAAAGTCAAAGTCTAAAAGCCACACGCGGCTTCCTGCTTTCCGAGCAAACCGACGTGAAACATAGGCAATAGGGTTAACTCGATAATAATACTAATATTAGTGTAGTACTTACATATTAAGTATGACTAACAACAAGCGGGACACACAACACTTTCAGTTTTTATTTTTATTATAAGACTACCTCACTGAAACCAATTAATTTAGTATGACTAGTGAGTAAAAAAAAATACGGTAAAGTATTGAAATTTGAGGGCGGGTTTCTAATTTTCTCTCCCCCTAGTATTTTTTTTCTCTCATAAAAAACAAATAAGTTAATGTTGATGTTGATGTTGACTATGAATATTTTTATGAAAATGCTTATATTTATATTTTTAATTTACCTACAAATATTATCCTTCTCTCTCTCTCTCTCTCTCTCGGTGGTTACACAATAATTAGACTGAAAATCCATTTCGAGGTACAGTACCCACATAAAATTCTATACTTCTACTGTGAAGTCAGCACTCTGTAGACGGAGTAATAGCAGAGAGATGAGCCCCCTCATTCATTCATTCATTACAAACTCATTTACACTTTCCCGGTGGTTGAACACTTTCATTATCATTACGATAATTTATTAGGTTTGTTGGGACGTCGTGATCATCCGGAGCTCATTGCTTAAATTATTCTAATGGCCAAGGGGAGGAATCTCTTCATTTTTATGTACTCTTTTATTCTCATTCTTATTTTCATTATATTTCGTTACAGATTAGTGTATGCGTACACGAGGGGAAGGATAGTTGTATGATTACCTATATGCAAAGTATACTGAATGCTTTCGTTTCGGGAGTCAGTTGCTCTATACTATAGCTTATCCTAGGATCCTAATCCTATTAGTTGAGTGCGTGCTCCTTTGTTTGTACGTAAAAAGGAAATGCGTAAACATCTAAGTCTTCATTGAATTAGTGTTGAGTCCTCCTCCCACTAAATTCTGAGCATAACTTTATCAGTTAGTTCCTCACTATCCTTTCAGTAGGTGCGGTATGCACCCCTACACAGTCAACAGTACATATAGGTCATAGTATACATTGTATTTGTGTGGTGTACGTACTAAATATTTGTTTCTCTATTTCACTTAGAATTAAGTATAAACAGTGTGCACCACAGCAAATATAACAATACTTGGGGATAAAGCCCTCAACGCTGAACAACAACAACAACAACAAATGGTTCTCGGATAAGGATAAAAACAACGACCGGAATGGTCATACACCATCAATACCTACCTCCATATATGCAAGCCCATGCATATACTTGCCTATAATTTACTCCTCTGCAACGTGGAAGTCAGGAAGCTGAACTCCTTAAGCCCATACCATAGGTATAGCACATCATTCACACATACCATATCTGTTTCGAAGTTGGAGGGTTAAGATATTTCACTAAAATTTACCTATATTTTATTTTCAATATTTTAATGTAAAACTTACAATATTACGATGCAATCCATAGATCCATATCAAGCTACACCAATGGGCAATGTTACTGGAGGTGGTCGTCGGAAACGCCCATTGCGTAAGCCTATTCTATACTACTACACACACACACCAACCCTTTAACGAAAGGGTAACTACACGGAACATAATGCAATGTAAATTGAGCTGTATTTCAACAGTGCAGTACTCACAATCGATTTCGGTGAACGTCTGCAACATAATATCTTGATACATTTACTGATTAAATTATGA
>JAQFZE010000246.1:0-31936 GCA_034695245.1 Dicyrtomina saundersi | reverse complement strand
GGGCTAATAGGGCTAGTTCTGAGCTCTCCTGAAGTAGGGTTAGGGTAGGGATAGGGTTTTCCATTTGAGCATCTCTGACTTCTGCATCTGTAATGTTTACACCTGTACAAGTTTAATACACATTTCAGTATTTTCAGTGAGTGTAATCAAGCTAAATGGTAATCTGCGCTCTACGTAAAATATATTACTTTTATTATTACTACATCAGTATCAGTATCACTGAGTAGCCAGTACAATTGACTATATAGAATTTTAGAGAAGTATATAGACACGTAGTAGACGGCTTCTTCTCTGCTACAAAATATCATCTTTATATTCCTTGTTCTTACTTAAAACAAAACACTCGTTTCGTGAGACTGACTCGTGATCGTATGTTAAGTTTTAAAGTTTCTACTTGAATTAAAATTGTTAAAATTATTAAATTTATCGATTATGGTTGAACTGTGTATATCATTAAAATTATATATCACCGGGGTTGATGGTTGACATCATAAGAAAGAGACAAGTTCGTGTTGGATTGTGGTTTATTACTGAAGAAAACGGAGGTTTGAAAGTTTTCCCCCTATTCTTAATGCTGTATTGACGTCCGTCCGGACGAACCAAGAAGATCTTATCTCTTTTGTTCTCTGACTATTTATGTTTGATTTTGGGAAGGAAAGGTCATAAAATTGATTCCTGTCATAACATGGAACATGCTCATGTGAGAGTAAAATAGTAATTGGATTGGTATTGGTGATTGGTGTGTTCATATAACTGTCAACTATACACCTACAACTAAAGTACAGCTTATTATTTGTGTAACTACCTATATTTAATTCCGATGGAAAATACATTTTATATGCTGTCAAGTGTTGAAAATATCAAAGGAGGGAATAATTGTGCATAACTATATAAGTAAGTCTTGATTATACACAGCCTCAGCCTAATAGTTCATAGTTGATAGTAGTCAAAAGTAATATCATTTGTAATACTATGTGACTGACATTACTGTGTAAAAATATATGATGTGTGTTTAATTTTCAATAGAAATTGAAGGCAGTATTCGTTGTCATGTTTAATAGAAGTAACTAATGATAATGACTGAACAAAAATAAATATACTGCTGACGACAACTGATGGCTCAAGATGCATAAACCTGACATCTTAATCAGTTGAGTGCCTCAAGTTGGTTTAGTGACCTTTGTTGGGTGAGTTCATGATTAAACGAACCGTTTCTGTTCTTTTGTGTGTTTTGTGTTTTGTGCTCATTATTTTTATTTGTAGTGTGAATATTTATCCTTGTGATTAAATTCACAATTTGTATTTTACAAGAGCGAAGTATCAAATTAATTAATTGTCAGACAACTATTAGATTGAATTTGTTGTTCATACACGTATGACGTATGATTTAAAAAATGTAAAAATTTATGTGATTGTACGTGTTAGGCGCCAAAAAATGAAGGATTGAAATCAAAGTTTGAATTTTGTTTTGATATTTTTGCAAGTACTGATACCTACTGAAATTTAACAGTCAGTTACTTTGATATTTCAACTATGATTGAAAAGTTATTTCTACATCGGAACGATGACGACTTTGTAACTAGATTTTCATATAAAGTTTTAAAACTGTGCATTTAAAACTAATTCCTGTGTATCTAAAAAATTCAAATATTTAAATTTAAAATTAGTACTAAATACTAAGTATTTGCTTTTGGGTACTGTCCACGGACTGATTAATTAAATTGCAATTAAGGTATGGTTTAGTCATCATCATGGTTTACACTAATCGCATCGCATTCACCAATTCTGTTCTGTTAACTGCACGTGGTAAAGGTTTTAGTGAATAAAATAAATCCTATAAATTCTTGGTAGTAGTAATAAAGTAGCTTAGTGTTGGAGTTAATAATATTTATTGAATGTAATTTGCAAAACTCATTAACATTAGACGAAGCTACCAAGTTTGTTCTACACCTATCCGCATTGTAAAAAGCACCGGGGATAGATACAAAATAATGTTTACGTTATTACAATAGAAAAAATAAATCATATAAAGGTGTTTAATCGCTCTGTTATTAGAACGATAATATTATTACGTAGGTACGCACTTCGAATGTGTTTGTTTTAAGTTTTCTATAGAAAAAATGAATGTTAACCATTAGTATAAAAAAAATTAAGAGAGGGGTAACTATTAGCAAAAGTAGAAACTTTCTATAACTTTTTAACGTTTGTTCATGTACAATATAGACAATGTTATTGCGTCCTAAATGAATGCAAATTTATCATTTTCAGAGATCATCCAAGTATGTCAGACTCAGAGGACACCGATAGTCTTATGTCTGTTGCAACCCCCAGCGGACTTAAAAATTTCCTTGGATTGACTGTTGAAGAAATGACATTGCACATTGATTCCCTAAACAGTACACGGGTTGAGCGGGTTGAAGAGAAAAATAATGGAGTGGAGGAGGAGGAGGAGCAGAAGGAAAGGCCGCTTGGGCCCAATGAAGGAATTCTAAGTCAACTTGCAGAATGGTCAGACTCTGACCCTGATCTCAACGATAACGATGACGATGATGCAAAATCAGACTCGGGAAGTGAAGTGTCTACCGCCTCAACGGATAGTATCACGCTACTGCTACCTCAGACAACTGACAGTAAAGTGCCTCAAGAGGATGGGAAGAAAAAAAGTGCTAAAACTAAAGAATCAGAGCAACAATTACAATTATACGAAACTGCAGCCCCATCCCCATTACAGTTAGTACCCTTAGCGTTAGAGGCGGCGGAAAATGAGGAAGCATTCCCTAAACTCCAGAATGGAGCACATTTCTCAAATTCAACTTCATCTCAAGTCCTGGAATTCACATATGATAAGTACAAATCACCCAACTATGGGGTACGCGTCTCACCAGGTTTTGGTGCCCAGGGCCTTGATTTTCTTCGGCCCTCACCAAACTCAGGCTGGAGATATTTACCTGGGTCAGAGAAAGATCCTCAAATTATTGCAAGAGCACCTAATTTCCGTACACCTGGAGGTTACAAGCCACCCGAAAATCCTACTCCGCCCCGTGACTTAACCGACGAACAAATACAGGAGGAGGTGAAGCGGATGTACGCTTTTCCAGACACAGATATAAAAACTCAAAATCCAGAGAGTGGTAGTGTTGACCGCAGTGGTGTTAGTATTATTGATAGTGCTAATACGGCTACTACTCAGCCAGTCGATAACGAATTTATCAAAACGCCAGCAGTGCCAGTCCTAATGCCAGGTTCAAATGGCGAAGGTGACAATCACGGTGTGAACCAAGTTGAAAGTCAAACTATCCCAAATCCATCATCTAGTTCAAAACCTAGCTTTAAAGAAGAAACAGAGATTGATGGTGGTGGTGGTAGTAGTAGTAGTAAATGTGATTCCGTGACTGTCGCTGGAGCTGGACCTGTGGGTGGGAAGTCTGTGAAACGAAAATTATTCTCAGCGGGAGACACAGTGGGTAGTGTGCCTGACTATGGTTTCGGTCTCCGTGACATTGACAAATTAGAAGTTAGAGAAAAGCCTGTCGTGGCGTCTCATAGCTGGGTGAGTGGTCATCAGCCACAGCTGCACGAGCAATCTCATAGTCGAAATCAAATACACATAAATCGAAGCAATATTAGTAGCAATAGTAAACCCAATGTGAGTTTTGCGCAGTTTCGTGATGATAACAATTTGGAGATATCTCCTATTAAAGCAGCATATTTGGATAAAAATGGATTGTCCCCAGACATCAGTCGTTGTTTACCACGACGTCGGCATGAAAATAGAAACGTGGTCAGGTCACCCAGGAAAGTGAATCTGCTGGAATTGGATTTACTATGGAGGGATATTCAGCATACAAAGTCCAGCATGGAATCAGATATTCAGAAGAGCTCGGAATGTTTAAAAGCAATGAGCTCGTCCGCTTCCACATTTACTCCATCATCAATAAGTGAAGCGCTAACAAGTCTAGACAATTCTTTACTTTCCAAAAACCAAGACAAAGTCCAGAACCAAAAGCAACCACACGGCATAGCTAAAGTCAGCTTTCAAGACAGTTCCAGTCCTAGTGAGGAACAGAGACCGAATTCGCATCCGAAATTCAAGGGGCAATCTGCCGACATTTATAGTGATGAGAGAAGACAGAAGCAACAAAAGAAGAAATCGATTTTAAAATCTAAACTTCAAGCTATTGCTCACCCTGCCAGAACGAGAAGTAGGAGTCCTGATCTAAGCAAAGGGACGGATATTTCTTTTGATTTAAGTGGTGCGACGGATAATGATGACGTTTGTCCGACTGGGATGAGTAATTATGATACATCCTCTGTTTTCCCCACAGATCTCGACACTATTGATCTGTCAAGTATTTTATCTGCAGCTCAGTTAAAAGCTTCCGAGTTTGAGGATATTTTAGGGAAGTTGGATGACTTGACGGATGTGACCTGGGAAGAGATTAATGGAGCGGATGATGAGATTGAAACTGTAGTGACAAAGCTAGAAGTTTCAGATTGGGCCAAGAGCGGTGCTAATGAATATTTACAAAAATATCACGAAGAAAAATTTAAACGGGAACACTGTGAAGAAGAGATTGCTAATTTACAGAAAACTGTTTTGAGATTAACGGAAGAGTCCGCCGTCAGAGATAAAATGGTTTCAAAAAAAGATTTGGTTTTGTTAAAAATGTCTAAAGCTTGGAATGAAGTGACGGAACAATGGAAAGCTCATGAGGTTCATTCAAAAATGGTTCTCGAAAAATTACAATTAAATCAAGTGACGCTCACGGACTCGCTACGACAAAGTAAAGAGAGAATAGATGATTATGAGAAAGAGCTGGCAAATGCTGTTGAGATTGCTGCTAGTTTTAAGCTTAAATTGGAAAATTTGGAAGGGTCCAAGTGTGATATCGTGTCTAAATTGGAAAAAGAAAATTCTGATTTAAAAAAACATTTTTCGGATTTGACCGTTAATCTAGACTCCATAAAGGTTTGTATAAACGTTTTTTAAATTTCTGATGTTAATTTTTTATATGTGTGTGTTATTATGCATATCCATATTATGTTTATTATTCAATACCTACATAATTAAAACAATAGATGGAAAAAGATACAGCAGTACGAGCGCTAAACGAATCCCAGAAGCAGTTAGACGAAAGATCAGCTGCCCATACTGCAATGCAACAGAAATTGTCCATCCTGGAAGAGGAAACGACTGAGGAGAGGAAGGACTTGGAGGATGTGAAAGAGCAGAATAAAGCACTGGAAATTCATTTGAAATGCGTAACAGTAAAAAAAAATTCTTTGGAAGGGGAACTCGTTGACCTGACCGAAAAGCTCAAGATTGAACACGAGGAGAAGGTGATGATCTATAGAATTTCTTTAAATATTTAATCGACCTTTATTATTATAGTAAATAGATAAGTCTTCAAACGCGCAAAAAGTATGTAAAAATCCGAATATGATCAATGAAATATTGTGTGGGGATAGGAAAGGTTGGAGTCGAATCTGAACCTGGAAATAGAGAGGAAAGTGAAAGAGGAGGCGGACCGACTCCACGATTATTACAATTTGAAACTGCAAGAAGCCCTACAGTGTCAGTCGCAGAAAATGATGATGACAGAAAGGCAGATTGTGGGGGAACAACAACGACAGTTGAACCATCTAGAGAAGGATATGATGATGAAATTACAGGAGTGCAAAACTCGGTACGTCTCCTAATTATTCTTTGGTTTACAGTTTTCATCTTTTTACTATTTTCAAATTTTTATTTTCCTAATTAAATGCTATTTAATTATTAGGTGTATCGCGGAGACAAACAAGATGAAAAGTAAATATGAAAAAGAAATCAAAAAACTTCGCCAGGATGTCTCTCAAAAGCAGCTATTCATATCTACGGTGATAATTATTATTTACAATTAGTAGCTAAGTGCATATGATTTTGCCTGTGATGGGAACACAATTCTAGAATGATTTCATTTTAACTATAGATCTCCCATCAACTCCAGTCTTACGAACAATCTGAGCACACGAAAGGCCACTTTAAGCCTGCAACAATGTATGGACAGTCGACGACGGATGGAATGTCATTAAATTTCAGCTCCAACCAGAAACAAATCGTCACGTCTGACGTGTCTGTGGTCTCATCATCTTGTAACTCGACTACTGGAAGTAGTACACCCAAGTATGAAGTTCACGTTAGGCAGCAAAAGACAGTGACAGGCTCACAAAAAGGAGTTCATGCAGTTACGGATGATCATCATAATCATGATCGGATG
This sequence comes from Dicyrtomina saundersi, assembly GCA_034695245.1. Classification (NCBI taxonomy): domain Eukaryota; kingdom Metazoa; phylum Arthropoda; class Collembola; order Symphypleona; family Dicyrtomidae; genus Dicyrtomina; species Dicyrtomina saundersi. The sequence goes on along the minus strand of JAQFZE010000246.1, from coordinate 25,679 downwards.
TCAGCCGCTGAAGATTTTTATCCGTCTAAATTATCTCGCTATAACACGTCCACGCCGAATAGCATAGTTGTTGAAGCTCCTCTACTAGGAAATTTGAAAGGTTGGCGTGAACTACCAAATATTCAACATTTACTCCATCCGTTTGAGGAACAGGAAGAGAGACAATCGCAACTGCCCCAACACAACAACAAAAACCTTTCACAGTTATTACACTATGACCAGGAGCAATGCGACAGAGAAGAAACTTCCGGGGTCGCTGATCGACTATTGGAGACACATGGGAATCAGCGGGAGAAATTTCTCCAATCATTTCTCAGTGAAGATATTCTAGATAATCCTCGTAAATTAAATTCAAATGGGATTCGGGAGCATCCTAATGCTAATACTATAACTGAACAAGGACTTCAAAGATGTATTCAAACGTTGGTAAAATGCTACTCAGAGCGTCGAAGTTTAAATAATAGTAAAGCAGGATGTTCAGCCTCTGAAACAGTCGTAGCAGCAACGACCACTACTGCCAGCACAACAGCAGCAACACCCACTGTGACTGCTCCTTCGAATCATAATCATGTAACTGCCCCTCCAGATAACAATTATAATAATCATGTTATTCAAACTTGTAAAATCTTACGTTCCCCATTCATTTCATCATCCAAAATGATTAAAGACAGTACTAATTCTTGTATTAATAATAGTGGCAGAAATGGAGCCAGTAGTCTTGATCAGATGATTGGCCTTGATCAGTCTGGTACTGGTTCTGGCCCTGATTTCAAAAATGTTCCCATCGGAGTTAATTTTGGTAGAAGTGGAAGTGGAAATGATGAATTTGGAAACAATATCGGTTTTAAGCAAGGGAAACAAATGAAGCCACCGTGGAAATAGAGTAATAATATATACGTAAGTATGTAAAATGCAGTAATAATAATCAAATCACTCAACTACAAGCATTCTTCTCAATTCGTAATTTGGGAGAAATAGTGTCACAGTATAGCTATTATTTTATCTCCATATTATCACTATTATTATTGTTTTCATTTTTATACATTTTATACGCTTACGGGCATGAACAAGTTGTAACTGTGTACATAAATTATAATCTGAGCAAATGTAACCATACCTCCGGGAATGGACTGTACTTACGATATAAACTGTGTAAATGAGTTTAATTTCGCAGGTGACGATTAAATGGTAAGACAGGAAATAATATTGTTTTTTATATTACTCCTACAACTACTGCCGACTGCAATTATTCAATATATTATCGTGTGATTTATTATAATGACTCATGTAAGTACATGTACATATTACTCGCATCTTATTTATTAGTATGAGGCAGCCAGTTTGAATTGTAGTTCAAGAAACGCGAGCTTGTTGATTTTGATTGTTTAAGTAAATTGTAATTTACAGCATCGCTGCTCTTTTACTAATAATTATTGTTGTTGCTATATATTTTGTACTCTATTATTAAAATGGTAAATAATGATTAAAATGATGTTTCCTGTAAATGAACTATTAATACAATTTTGTGCATATAATATGTTGATGTTGACTTGTGAGAGGATCACGACCACACTTTCATTTTGGTACTTGGATGAAACTATAGTACCTGATCTTCATTCTGTGGGTTCACATTTGGATAATAATTAAGGAAATAATCCTCATTAAGTAATAATTATTACAATTACAGCGTTTTGTTTTTGTATTCGCTGAATTAGCTTAATTTTGAAAATATTACAAATTTAGATTACTTGTTGAATGTAAGCGTCCATTATTGCAATAAAATATAATTTTAATAAAACGAAAGTTGTAACAAAAAATTATAATAAATCACTTAATAATAATAACAAATGTGGTTCGTTTGTTTTTCACAATAATATGAAAGGTAATGTTTTTGTAATCGGCAGTTATTTTCAATTTTCATAATATATGGAAATGAAATACACTATTTCAAATATTAATATTCTCATGCGCTTCATTTGAACTTCATTTAATTTTTATTTCGTTATAACCATCTAACTATAACATGGGCTTATCCACTATCTATGTACTTACGAGTTAGAACAATGGCATAATAATTACAACGATCTAAATTTCGCACACCCGTATTTCACTACACACTATCGTCTATATTCTATATTAACCGTCCTTAGTGTGTATGGTATTCGTAGTAGTTACAGATTTAATATCTAATTATATATGTATGTGTTCCTTCGGTTCTGATTCGGAATATACATCTTTGTTATAGTATTGCAGTATTTTCTCTTTACTTACAATTGGAGAAGGAAGAATACATTTTTATACTTCGTACTAATGTATAATAGGCTATACATGTGCAGATGTGCATAGGTTCTTACTCTCTCATTATTATTTGATATTGGTGCCCTGGGAGAAAACGTACACTAGAACAAGGACGAGGACGGACAAAAACACAAGGGACAAAGCACTCCGCTTAGAATTGAGATACTGGAAAAAAGCTAGGAAGGGATGAGATGTGGAAGAACCAGATTTTAATTTATTTTCCTCACTCTCTTCGTCTTCAACCTCTGATCCAGGACGTACCCAGTGATAGCTAAATTCAGGTATCATTCTTTCGGATGATCTCATAAATGGACTTCGGTGTCTCCATGTTAAGAGTTTCAAACGAAATGCGACCTAAAAAGTACATATATGAAATTATAAAATTAACAAAATATTTTCAGAGAAAAATACCTAACACAAACACAGTGACATATTAGCAATGCTAAAGAAAATGCGTATAAAAGGTTTTAAATCCTTCGTTAGATACTAACTATGTGTCACTAATTAACATAGGTACATTGTAGACAACGTTTTAGTAATTTAGACATGAATCTTATAAAAAGTATAGAAATGTAAAGGATTATTTGCCTCATTTAGCTGAATCTGGTCCAGATTGACAGCCAACCACCAATCAATTTTGGATGATTCCCATTGATATGAACAAGAAACGTCATCTCGTCCTTTCCTTTCCAATGTTACGTTGAAGTTGCATTTCTTAATTCATGTCCGAATCAGAAAGATCAAACACGGACAAACACATTTGCAAATTATTGCAAGGCAAAACACTCAAAGTTCTCTGTAGGATTATTGTACGCATTTCAATTTAATATAAAATAATAATAATATTATTTAAAAGGAACTTAACGTACCAAACGGTGGGATCCGGAAAGAGGAAGAAAATAATGTAAAGGATCTTGATCGCACAAGTTTCTAAATTTGGGGTAAGAATATGGACTCTTACTCAAGGAATCGCTCAAATCCATTTCAAGATGTATCTTGAGATAAAATTATTTACACAAGTCCAACTACCAACGAATAATTTTGATTTATCTTTAACTTTATTTGGAATTTGGAATAACAATCTCTCGACAACATTCACGTAAGCCAGTTAAAGGAGAAATGTCCCTAAAACTAAGTAACAGGGCAACTTTTTAAACTCAGTTTTTTCATTAATAATATAGATGTGGCAATAATTCGTTTTCGTACTGGCCTAATTTAAAAAGAATATATGAGATGGCAAAAGACAATGTTGCTCCTCCAACGCGTGCTCTAAAGCATTACTTTGCATAGCGTCACATACGTTTCAGTTTCTAAGTATATGCACTATGTACTAGGCACGGACTGAAAATAGATTCAAAATTTGTACATACCTATTCGCAAATGTTGGTATATTGGAATATTCGAAATTGAAACACTTATGTATAAGAACGTTAAAGGAACAACTGGAAATTTAGCTCGACCCAATTCTCATGCTAACAACGAAATAAAAGAATGACATACATTTGGGAGCCGAGACGGTGTAACGGTAATGGGAAGAGAAAGTGGTAGGTGGACTGGACGACACGGAGTGACACGAGAAAGAGAAAATAATGACTGATATAATATAGTAAAAATATTCACTATATAGATGTAAACAGTCAAACACGAATATGCGTCCTCATTGAAATTCAAGCCGTGATTTAAATGACCATGCAGTCAAAGAATCAATCAACCGTCAACACAGTACAAAAATCAGAAGTAAATGCAAATCTTTTTATTTTTTATTTCAGTACTAGCAAAATAAATATTATGGCTCAGTGGTGGTTGGGAATACATATTATAAAAATTCGGTCAAAAAAAGTCAATTCTGTAAACTAAACATGGCATCTTGATACACAACGTTCTGAAGAGAAGTTCCTACATGATTATTATTGCCCATATTTCCAGTCCCACTTTTAGGTGATATATTTGAGTTTGAGTTCACGGAGTTTCCATTACTCGTTGCGGTCACATTAGAGTTGGAATGATGTGTCTGAGATGGATGTGAGTTCCCATGCTGCTGCTGGGGGTGATGACCATGTGGTTTTGTCAAATCTAATTCTCCATGGAAGGAGTCCGAGCGTGAGCTCAAGTCAATCAATTCCCGTAGAAAGGACGATGCTGATTGATCTTGTCCAAACGTTGAGCGAAGAGATAAATCTACGAGACTCCCTTCATTATACAGATCGTGCGGTGTATCCTCTGTTCGTGCGATTAGATCTGGAAAAGTTGCAAAAGCCAGCGTTTGGTCAGGTTGTATCCAGAACATGTATGAATTAATACTATGCATGATTCATATCAATATACAATTCAATACTATTGACTATTGCTCTATTTTCATTTTTTAAGAACGGGCTTAGGTCATGCAATATTGCAAATTACTGGAATTCGGTACAGATACCGTATACAGAAGGTTTTCAATTTCAGCTTAAACAGAGTACAGAGGTACCTGCAACCTGCACTATTAGAAAGAGTTCAAAAAACTTTTACGCTTTTTTCGCTAATACCAAAACAGCTTATCTTACTATTAGCTTACTAAAGTTGAAATTAAATGCTTTATTACTGAAAAATAGATTTCGAAAATACAAACGTAAGTTTAAAAAAGTTGAAATTATATAATTTAATTTTCAAAAAAGTATACTTTAAGTAAGTGTTATGCATTTTTTTTAAAACATTTGTAAACTATGTATATATATTTTTCCGTTACCAAAAACTACAGATTGCAAACAAATAACTTACCGATGGGCTGTCTAAAAGCTCCAGACAAGTCCATGAGTTCCCTTTCAGTCAAATCAAGTTTATGGACCCCAACTCCAGCCAAATTCATGCTCATTCCCACGATTCCATTCGTGTCAACTCTGGAACTCAAGTCCATGAGCTGATTTAAATCTTGTCGAACACAAAGTTCGAGTGGATCTCTTTGAAAGACTTTCGTCAGCTCCATGGGCATATCCTGAAACGCACTGGACTCTAACTTGTAACTTAATTCCATGGGCTCACTCTGAGAATGTATCATTGAATTGACATAGTTGTTGTTGCTATTATTATTATTACTACTGGAAGTACTACTACTAGCAGTCCCACTGTTGTTCGCGCTGGAGGACGAATTATTACTAGTGGAAGGCTCACCCACAAGAGCACTTTGAATAGCACAGTCAACCAAGTCAAGAGCATTCATTGCAGACGCGGAAGGATTCATATTAGAATTAGATATTCCACATCCGGAAGGATTCAGGTAATTTTTCCCGGGGAGATTTGTTGATGTTGTTGTGTAAATTGAATTGTTGTTAGAATTAGACTGCTGATGCTGTATTGAATGGCCGTGAGTGTGACTAAGGTGGTGCTGATGTTGGGGAGGATGCTGAAAATCGGAATTATGAGCTGGGACAGGAACATGGACAGTCTGAACTAGTGCTGGGACAGAATTCGAGGTTGATGACGCGTTTGGATTAGAGTTTGCACTGTTACTGTTGCCACCAGAATTAGACGAGGAGGATTGTGATAGTGGAGGATTGTCAACGGAATGGAGCATTTGCTCAGCTGATGATGATATCTTTAGATTAAATTCATTAGATTTTTTCGGCGGTGGAATTTTATTGTCGCGATTAATTTCATTTGCATGCTTTCGCCTCATGTGCTTCACATAATTTGGATGGCCATTGAATGCCTTCTCGCAGAACTGACAACCTAAAGGTCTCCGCCCCGTATGTGAATTTTCATGTTCATCTAATTTACTTTTAACTCGAAATCCTTTCCCACACATGGTACAAATATATTTCTTGGTCGACGTGTGGAGTTTAATATGACGGCGGAGACAACGACCCGTTTTGTAAATTTTTTGACAGACATTACATCGAAACTCGGACGACGGATCAGCGTGTATTTTCATATGCTGGGTGAGAAACTTCATTTCATGGAACTCCTTATTGCAAATACTACATTTGTGCTTCTTTTGCACACTCTGAATGTGATGTACTTTTTTGTGGTGAAGGAGAGTAGCCTAAATACAAAGAGTGAGCATTTCATATGACATATACTTGATACCCAGTGCAGTGTAAAGATTATAATGCGAAAGATATAGCCCACAATAAATAGGTTCAACATTAATTAAATTCGGAATGTGAGTAGAATTTCGAGTACCTTTTGCATGTAAGAAACACCACATTGCTCACAATCAAATCTTCTCCCTTTGTGAACCATCATATGATTATGGTAGCCAGTATTTGAAGTTAACATTTTATCACAAACGTTACAATTCCAAACTTTGGATTTTATTTTATTTTCGCTATTAGGCTTCTTTTTTGACTCGTCAGTTGAGTGACATTCAGATGACGAAACGGCAGGGAATGGAAATTTCTTAAATTGCTGCATCTCTCTATCATAATCTTTATCTTCATTGGTTGCACTGACAAATACTGGTAATTTGCAAACAAGCTTGTGACTTTCATTAGGGCTCTCTATAGTTTGTCCAGTAACGGCAACACATCGTCTATCGGGAGAGAGTTCCATGGGGAACGATGAGTCCTCCATATCCCCGTCATCATCCATATAATCTGGTTCCGGTAAAGAAGAATCAGATACTGATAAGTTATCTGTTATCAACTCTGGAGGATCCTGGGGTTTGGCCACTTCGTCAACGTGTCTTGTTGTGATGTGAACGGCTAATCCTAAAGTTCAATTTTTAAAGGATCATTTGTATATAATATTAAATTTTCGATCCTATAATTTATTGAATTTCAAATAATAATAAATACATTGCTTTTACCTGTTTTCGAATGGAACCGTTTCCCACACTGTTTGCAGGAAAAGGTTTTTTCTGAAGATGTACTCCGACAATGTTTGGAATTTCGATGGACATCAGGTAATGACTTAAGTGGGTAGGTTTTATTACAGTGAGACTCAGGGCAAGCATCACCCGTTACAACTAACTGATGTTTACTAACATGAACACGGAGAGCACTGTACTTCTCAGTGATTTTTGGGCATTCGGAACAACGAAATCTTGGCAATTTATGTCTCAAATCCAGATGAGCTTTAGAAATATGAGCTAAAACTGTTTGTCTTTCACTGAAAATTTCTCCATTGACAGGACAAAATCCACATTTAATAGGGATACTTCTTACGCCACCATCACTGGGTTTTAGATGTTGATGCTTTGATTGGGGGTTTGAAGACAAGGGGTATTCTAAATGCGAAACAGTTAACGACGACAAATTGGGCGATGACAGGGAATCATTTACATGCAAATTGGGATTTTGTTCATGTTCCACTGATTTCTTGGGGGGTTTACGTGGCCTGGACGAAAACTGAATGACTGCCGATTGATGAGATCTTACAAGCTCAGAAATTTCATGTTGAGTATTTTGTAAATTTTTGGCTATCGAAGCTAATTTTTCTTGAGCATCAAGAACAGTATCTTTGTACTGAGCGTAGTCTTCTAAACTAGAACAACAATCTGTGCAAATTTTCTTTGGAAGGATGTCTTCTTCGAGTACCTGCAAAAACAAGGTAAGTAGACACCAACCTTAATGGAGTGATATATCTCCTATAGCTTTTTGCATTCCACATTTTATACTTATTAATTACAACGTTTACATATAATAGTAGTATTAGCTCGACTTCTATAAAATCCATATCAACTCGTAATTTGTAAATGTGGATGACAAAAACGCCAAACTTACCAGAATTGCTAATGTTTTTCGAATTTTTTCAGGAATATGTAATCGCTTCCCTTCTTCCCCGAAAATGAAAACACCATTTCTTAATTCCATTGCACACATGCGACAATACTTGGTGGAAAATACTTGAATATCCATTACAGCACCACCTTCCCCTTCCGTGGGAGGCATGATGATGCCTTTTTTGGAGATTTTCTGAATAACTTTATCGAATTATTTAAACATTAATATGACCTATCCTAATACCTAATAGCGACGCTCCTAAGTAACTCCACTGTCACTCGAACTTAACTTGAATGTAAACATCAATGCTTAATATTTTTTAAACCTTTGATTCATTAGGTTTCGGCAGACTTGTTTTGTATTATCAATGAGTATTGACTATGGAAAACGTATTAATGAATTTCAATACCAAAATTCAAACAATTTATTTAATACACATTATTTACTTATAACGCCTACGGCATTTCTTGCGTATTTTTTAATTGCCATCCGATATTTTTTACTATCAAATAATACCAGTTTTGATTTTGCTATTTCGTTCTGATTCTTTCTGACTTCTTAACTTCAACTTCAAACAAAACTTGGTTTTACCATAAGACAAGACTTTTTAACTTAAATAAACATTAGGGTGAGCTGTTTCGTGATGTTTTATTTAAGCTTATAAAGCTGGATAACTGGATTTCAGTTTTACTTGTTGTGATGTGGACAAAATAATTTACTGTTGAATTTGAAAGGCACTACTCTGACACTTAAAAATAAGACTGATGTCGAAATAATACTAATAATAATAATGAAAGTAGTAAAGTACCGTTCACAGTCACAGTCACAGTCAGTCCAGTTTGTGGACAAATCCTGGCTAGAGAGATGGGCTACTTCAATAGTAGTGCTAAACATACCACGTTACACCACCCACGGAGCTTTAAGCCAATAAGGCAATATAGCGCAACACCACTACACTTTTATGCTACTGCAATTTTAGCAAGCACGAAGCCATAGCCATACAGTTATTTAATATTTTGAGTATTTATTAGATAATAATATAATTAAAAATGAGAATCCGTTCTTGAGAATTAAATTTCAGGATAAATATGAACGATTCCACGACATTTGAGGCTCTTAATTATCTGACGACTGCAGCTACGAAAATGACATTGATAAAATTTATTACTCATGTTACTCGTAATAAGACGAACGTTGCCTTGTCGGGTGACAATCAGTCGCTAACAATTTCGGTCAAATAAATAAATATAATCGATAGTAGATTGTTGGTACATAAATAGAATATTTTGCAATTTTCAAAAACGCGTAAATAATAAAATACAGAAAGTCCTAATTAACATATCGCGCATTGCAGTACATTCTATCTGATTTTTGACATGGATAGTTTTAATTCCACCTTAAATTGCATATACGCGATTTTGATACTTCACTGTCGATCTTACGTATTTGGGATACTTGGCCAAATTAATATGTATTTTAATGATTTTACAAAGTAGCTTTACCAATATGTATATGTATGTCTTAAATAGCCTTTTATGAATTCCTACGAAACGTCTGTTCAGAGATTAGGTTGAATTAGAACTTATACGATACTCAAACACGTACGTCAAGGCGTAGGCTGGATTATTTTCTGTGATGTAATTAATACGTATGTAGTTGTAAGCAATCATTGAATCATTGGTATTAAATGTAACCCCATAAATGTGACCATCATTAGTTGTAAGGCATACTGATAATTTGCATAACTGGGATCAAATCATGTCATTTTTTGTTTTAATGAAGAATTTTCTGATTCATCGATTCATTCATAAAATATTTCGAGGATGTACTAAATTGACGAGTTTTTACAGGGAAATTCCCAATTCCCAAAAAAAGATCCAATGCTATTATTGCATTCCCTGATATACCTCCTGATATGCCGGGGGAAATGTCCAGGGGAATTTGTCCGTATATACCAATTACTCTTGAACCTTAATGTTGAATTGTCCTTTATTCCCGGATGGGAAACATAAATTAAAGAGAAAATAGTGTACAACAATGAGAGAAATTACCCTATAGTGGAACAGTCTTTTTCTTGTACTTATGCTGTGCGTTTTTGACGGAAAACAACGAAAATGCTCCAATGCTTTATTCGCGTAGTACCTATATGTAGTAAGTACATTTCATATATATATTCAATGACTACGGGATCGACTACAAATGATGTCATCAGTAGGTCAATGGGTCTACTTGGCCATTGATGAAATCCTATGTTAAAGATAGCCATTTACGCAATGGTTAAGCTGTTGAAAGTGGTCCTAAAAATTGGGATTTTTCGAAGACGTCATTTGTGGGCGATCTTTAATACCTGCTTTTGTGAGTTTTATAGCTCTGACAGCAATGTAATAGTAAGTAGCTAAATAATTCTTTTATGTGTATAAAAATAATATGTTCAGCCCAAAGAATTCCCTCAATGACAAAAACTTACTTTTATTCAGTGCTCTTGTTGCTATTTGACAGAAGATTCAATGAAAGGGAAATCTATTGCCAGCGTCTGATGAATATTTTATCATGCTCATACACTCGAAAGAAATTTTCAATCGCATGATTATCTTGGCAACCTATCAAACATATTTTTGGGTAAATCATAATTTTTGCTAAAGTTTCTCATTCTCCTAAGAATCGCGCTATCGCTGTCGAGCTAGACTTATCTCAGGAAACCCTCATTTCCCCACTATCTCGTGGGTGGATTCAACAAAGGATGGGTTTTCTTGTCTGAAAAAAGTTGCATTTAATTCCAGAAACATTATTTGCTATATTTTATTAGCATTTGATTTTAACATTTCTACAGTTAATCTCTATCATTGCAACTACCCGCAGGAAAAATCTATCAACTCAATTTCAAAATTTGGAATCTTGTCCCTACTACAAAATTTCAATTAAATATCAGGCACTAAGTACGTGTCCTGCGGGGTAGTTTCTAATTACCTAGGTACATTGAATTCAAAAAAGAAGCATGGGTAACGTGGACTTGGAAGTAGCATTGGGACCTTTAATTGCCTTTGGAAAAATCATAGGTTTGATTTCACCTTGGAAGAAATTAAGGTGAGGTGCTTCTTTCCTTGTCTTGATGTAGCTAAAATGTGAATTTTCATCCAATCTGAATTTGTAGTCTATAATTACACATACCTACTTTAAAATTTAAATATATATATTTATAAGCTTTTGAAAGGTAGTACTGTAGCATACACTACTAGTTTGTTTATAGGTTCTTTAAGGATGAACGTAGGTAATTATTATATCATCATGCAACTAATTTTTATTTACTTTTTAAGATGGAACGTCATAATTTTACCAATGCTGTGCGTCAACATTGGAGTCGAATTAGTTCACGTCTTGTTGTCAAGTACGGTCAGGAAATCCCCGTTTGATATGGCTGCTGCTGCTGGGACTCCCTTATTTTACGGCGTGGGTGTTTTTATGTATGTATGCTTTTCTTTGTATTGAAAACACTGTAAAATTATTACTCGAAAGAAAAGGATTTAATATTATGAGGAGAGATTAAGTTTTGTAAAGTGTTTGCTATTTGTTTAAATGGCTAACTAAGGCGGCATTTTAACACAGATATTATAAACTTGTCATGAAGAAGATGAGCTTTTTAAATTGGACATGTGTTGCCATCATCGCTTTATATAAATAGTACCGTATTTTCAAGCAATACGGATGTAGCACATTTGCTACCCATGTACTTACACAAAAAATTGTAACAGCATTTCGTAGATGAAGAAGCATTGTTGCCTAAGTCCAGTCCAGAGCTAAAAGCATTATCGCCTAGGTCCATTTTGTTTCTTAAAAGCATTTTGTGCAAGTCCACTCAAATGCATAAATGTAATATACGATTGGTACGTGGGTACAGTGAGAGAGAGAGAGTAAAACTTTATTTAATACACTGATACACAATCGTACTTGCCAACATGACACAGTAAAAACATAATACGATTTTTAAAATGATATTACTAGAGTGCAAAATGTGATAGCTACACCAAGAAAGTGCAAAATGTGATATCTACATATTTCAGTGATGAATGAAGTATCTTTACCTCAACATTGCAATGGTATTTACACACGCCGTGTAATATTTTAGTTTAACTGCAAAAAGTCGTAACATAAAGTCTCACTCATCATATGGTGTATTTATATACATGACAACATTACTTATCGTTAGAATCAGGTTGTGTGGAATATGTTTTTTTGAACTGAGTATGGTTAAAGTGTACGTATGATTATTGATATGCAACGTTCCAATTATCTGATTTTTATCATTTCACTCAATTTTAGGTGCAGATTTTAAGACAGTTAAAATAATGTGTAGTAGATACCCCATTCTGCACTGTAATGCAAAAATGCAAAAATGCTTTTAAGAAACGAATGGACTAGGGCAATAATGCTTTTAGCTGTGGACTGGACTTATAGGCAAACATGCTTCTTCACTGGCGATATAGCTAGCAAAAAAGATCCAAACATATTCTTCATATCATGTTTCCCTATACAAAATTCCTGCGTCCGTTGCTAAAGTAGGGTAAATCTGGTTGTAACTGACGTGAGTCAAAGATGCAAGTTTAAAGAGATAGTACGTATCGGAAAGCTGTGAGTGAGGTGTAGTTATAAATTATAAACAGGGGAAAGCTGTAATTAAGGTAAAGTTGTGAGAAAGGTATAGTTCTTTCTACTTTCTACGACATCTGAGGAATACTGAGGATAGCGTCACACGGTTCGCTTAGATAACATGCAACAAAGTTTGATTTTTATATGACGAGGAGTTCAACAGTCCAATCCAACATGACAAATATCTCACAGTTCCCCTAAACTTGTTGGGCTTGATCCGGGTAAGCAACAATATTAACTATAACTTATGGTCAGAGGTTACGTTTTTATTTTTAGGCTATCCGTTTCAAACAAAGCCCGGATTTTTATATTTTGTGGAACAAATTTGTCAAAATATCTTTTTTACAATCACAGTACAAAAAAGGGTGGTAATATATTGCTTCAGCGGGATACTGTTCTGTTGTATATGGATGAAGTCCGATGAAGTATTGGATTTTGCATTGGAGGTTAATTTGATAATGCAGAGAAAAATTAGAACATGTGAGTGTTCTAGAATTCTAGTTCACAGAATTATTTAGAAGCTCTATATTGTTATGTAAATAATTTTCTTATCAGTGCAGTGGAACAAATAAATTAGACTGATTTAGCCTGTGGTCATCTTTAAATTGAGAAAAATCTATCTATTCGCCGTGCATGGATGCGTATAGCGTCTCTCATAGCATACAGTTACAAATAATAAAAAAAATTTAAAAACGGCTTAATTCAATTTTTGAACAATTACAAACGTTTCAGAATAATTGTATTTTTCTTGTGTATGTATTTTATGGCTGTCTTATAGGTACCACTACCTGTACAAACACCAGCTTTACTTTACTAAATTATTCAGACAATGGAAAGACACAGAAAGCGGATATTACCGGAAGGACGCCAAATTATATCGTGATGTGAACTTTTGGGCTGGAACTATATTTGTATCCGCAATTTTAGAAAATGCTGTTTTTCATATTAAACAATGCCCACCACAAGGTCAGAGGAAAATCTATTGTAAACTAAAGCAAATTTTTAAAACTGAACTCACTTTAAAAATACATGTTATGCGAATGATTATGCCTTAAAACAAAGTAATACTAGTAAGTTAAGTTTGTAGTTGACATTTAATGTATTAACCTGAACGTCTTACAGGTGCGAGTGACAATCAACTTCAACTTAGTTTTCTACATTGCATATACAATAGTATGCATGCCGCATGGTTAGCTATGATCCCTTACCATGACGTCGTGTCAATTTACTTAATAATTTCAAATAAACTTGCTTTGTACGCCTGGAATTTTATGGACATCCTCATAATAGTTTTGTGTCGTGGGATCTACTTTCGTTTTAACGAATTAGCAGAGAATCCAGGTTAGAAATATTAAATCTTTTGATATATTATACTGACTATTGTGACAATGATTTATAACACTATATGTATATCCAGATAGCATAAAATTCTTTATTATGCAGTTAACACAAATTGGTCAAAATTACGGGACGAGTATGTCAAATTACTATTACTGATGGATGATTTGGTCCATTTCTTGTCGCCCATGGTTTTCGTATCTTATGGAATGAATATTTACGCGTTGTGCATGCAGGTAATTTACGCTTCAAGTGCGAATGATTATAATATACTTACTTACTATATTAACTGCAGAATAATTAAAAATTAAATAACATTCAGGTTCAAGAAATACATTGCCGATTGTTAGATCATATATTATGTAACAAGTCATCTTTTTAATTGTGATGCTTTCAGTGTAAATTTCATTCATAAAAAATTACTCTACCCCCAACCATATTTTGCATATCGTCTGTGAAGAACCAAAATGGCTCATATTCAATTTAGGCTAGAATTAAAATGAGCTACTTAATAAAAAACACTAAATTAATTGGATGCGTAAAATGTTAATTATGAGTTTTTAAAAAGTGCATAATGTTCTAATTACACGTTTTTGAAAAGCGTAAAATGTTCTAATTACACGCTTTTGAAAAACGTAAAATGTTCTAATTAGACGTTTTTAAAAACGTAAAATGTTCTAATTACACGTTTTTGAAAAGTGTAAAATATTCTAATTACACGTTTTAAAAAAATGTAAAATGTTCTAATTACACGTTTTTGAAAAGTGTAAAATGTTCTATTTACATGCCTTAAGGATTACTAGATATTCATGTATTGTTTGTAGATAATACATTTCGCATTTAGTTAAAGATGGGTCATTTTGATTCTTCACAGGCGATATTATGTATAGGGAGTTATACGAAGGTGTAAATAACTTACAAAATTATAACTTAATTAAATATACTAAATATTTCTTAACTATCAAACGGCTTAACATCAAGCTAAACTTATGGCTGACACCATCCAAAAATAAGACAACGCTGGATAGTGTTTACTCCGTTTGGTCATCCCTACATCTACTCATCCGGGTGTTGGTGGTGTCCCTATCCGCAGCTAGGGTAAATGACGCTGCCAAAAAAGTACAAACACTAACGAAGACCTGTTCCACACAGCTGTATACTCTTGACGTACGTAATGTCGTATATTTTATGTGTTGTAGACTTACGCCCGAATATTATTAAAAAATATATCAACAATAAATATTTTGCAATATATGGGCGAATCTTTTTGTTCCTAGCTGATCAGACTGGAGGACATGGCGACAAGAAATAATATTGGCGTGAGTGGTCTTGGTTGTTTTGTGGTGACAAAACGATTTATCTTGTCAATAGTGAGTGTCATTTTTACGTTTGAAGTTGTTCTCTTGCAGTCAGTTGCAGACACAGACACAAGTTGCAGACACTGATCTGGCATTTAAAATATACACTACCGCCTGTAATTCATTGAAACTTATCTACATATTAAAATACAATAATTTAGTAAAAATACATAAAAAAGCATATAGCAAACGTTCACACTGATTTTTTTACATTCAAGTTTTGAAATTATTTGTTAGGATTGTGTCTACAGTGGAATTATTTTCATAGTAAATATTACTGCTATTAATGGCCATAGTGCTGGTTTTATTATTAATCTCGTTTGAATTAATGTTGTTGGAACTGTTGCTACAACTTTATTTTTCATTCATTTCTGGAAAAATAGAGCTTAGATTAAAATTAGACACGGATGTCCCGTGATGAGGTTGTTGCGCATGGTGTGGTAAATGTTGACTAATATTTGATGAGTTACGATTGATGTGATCAACTCCCGAACTGTCACCCGCATGTGAATGATTAGTAATTAGATCAGGAGTTACATAGTCGGGTATTATTGTGACCAATACCTCTGCTACGCGACTGCTTTCAAATATTCTGGGTCTGAGGTTGGTCAAAGTTACCGAAATGACCGGTGGCGGCTCCTGAATGAATGGAATTTGACACTACTGAGTAGGCAGGATGTGGATGGTGGCTATGCTATGGTATGGTGCGTAAAACTTGAAAAATTCCCATACTCTGTTCCCGATTGAGACTGAAACGGAAAAAAGGTAGGGGCTGGTCTGGTCCAGAACCAGTCACTTGAGACTCCTGTCCTTGGCACACCGGGAAATGAACAGTGGATTCATGTTAGCTTTTGTTTCCAAATCAAGCCCTCCGCGCAATAATTGCAATCGATTGCGAAAAAAAGACTATAGGGAAAAAATCACTAATTTATGTATATAGCACACAAAATTAAGAACATCAACAAAACTTCAAACTTTGATAATCTAAGAATTTTCTTATAGGACAATTTTTTAAGGATTCAAAAAGTAATTTTTTTGTAAATAAATAATATATTATATTATGCTATCGGTAGCGGGTCGACCGTCAATCGTGACTCCTGATCGCCTCTAAAGACCGCGATTGGCAGGGTCGATCGGCAACTGTACTGTCGATCGCCTCAGCCGAATTGCTGAATTGGCAGAGGCGATTGCAAATCGTAACTGCCGATTGCCTCTGACAATCGCGATTGGCAGGGTCGATCATCAATCGTGACTGCTGGTCGCTTCAGCCGATCGCGATTGGAAGGGTCGATCGGCAATCGTGACTGCTAATCGCCTCTGCCGATCGGCAATAGTTACTGCCGATAGTGATTGGCACAGTCGATCGGCAATGGTGACTGCCGATCGAATCTGCCGATTGCGATTGACAGAGTCGATCAGCAGTTCTGACTGCCGGATGCCTCTGCTAATCGCAACTGGCAGTGTCACCTGGCAGTTGTTACTGCTGATCGCCTCTGCTGATTGGAATTGGCAAATGTGACCGGAAGACTTGTCTGCTAATTGCCTCTGCCGATCACGATTGTCAGAGTCGTTCAGCAATCGTGACTGCTGATCGTCTCGGCCGATGGCGATTGGCAGAGCGATCAGTAATCGTGACTCTGGATTGATATTGCCAATCGCTATAGGCATGGTCAATCGGCAATCGTGACAGTTATTTGCCTCTGCCAATCGTGATTGGCAGGGTCGAACAACAATTGTTATTGCTGATCGCAATTGGCAAGGTCGTTCTGCAATCTTGACGGCCAATCGTCTTTGCCAATTGCGACTAGCAGGGTTTGTCGTCAATAGTGACTGCCGAACGTCTCTGTCCATCGCGATTTGTAGGGTCGATCGGCAACTGTAACTGCTGATCACCTCTGCTGATCGCGATTGGCAGTGTCGATCGGAAATCTTGACTGCCGATCAACCCAGATAATCGCGATCGGCAGGGTCAATCACCAATCGTGACTGCCGATCGTGTATATGTTATTTATTTGCAATAAATTGACTTTTTGAATCCTTAAAATAGTATTGTATAAGAAAATTCTTAGGTTTCGAAAGTTTGAATTTGCGTTGATTATATTTGCTACATAAATTATAGTGATTTCTAGAATCTATATTGTTTATGACCATTCCACTGTGATGGTTACATCACTGGGTAAAAATCTAGCGAGGTCCTTTTTATGAAAGAAGCCATAAAAGGTGCATTTCAATGAAGCGTCAATTGTACCCAATATTGTTGAATTGCGGAGACAAAATAAAAGTAGTAATGGTTAGGGATGACGGCGAGGGCACGGGTGGGGTCAATGGGTCTGCTTGGATACTTGTGACTTTCCGTGTTGAATATAGCCATTTACGCAATGGTTAAGCTAATACCAGGGTCGTCATAGGGCCCAAGAAATTAGAATATTTTGATGACATCCTTAAAGGACGACTCATAAGTGTCTTATTGCCAAGAGTCCCAATGGAGTCGTTTTCTACATTTCATAGCGTTAACATTTTTAAAAAAATTCTGAAAATGAAAAATTGAAATTTACTTTTGGGACTTAGCATGCCAGGCAAAAATGCACACGGGGTCGTCTTTCTCGATTCACTGGGTGAACACTGATCCTTTTTCTCGGTTATTATCGTTAATTACATTCCTTAAAGTTTTATGTGAAGAATAATATTGAGATTTCAGAGTCTGCTGTCAATCTGATCATTTGGTATGTCCTAATACTGTGCACACACAAACTGCAACAAAAAGAATTTCGTGGGACTACTAAATTCAGAACTCGTACTTGCAACTGGGATAAAATCCAGGAGCGTCGAGAGAGTCATTTGAATGGTCTGTCAGACATGTGAGCTGCTTTCGCTAATCAATGCGTCCTCCGTCCCCCGAATTTCGAAATCCCATAAAAATACTTTACTGGTGAAGCGAATGCGTGTATCAAACTTTTTACTTAAGAAGTCATTCAAATTATGAACTTAAGTTATATTTATTTACAAAGGGAAACAATTATTGCAGATAAATAATATTTTTTAAAAGCCCGTTTAACCGGGTCTTTGCTCTTTTAGGATTGGGCTTCGCAATATTCTTAGTTAATACTGTTACTTAATTACTCCTCAGCTTTTCGTAATAAATGGAGTGAGAAACTACACTGAAACGACTGGGCTGGAGAAGTCTCTGCCTGCTCTTAAACGGCTCTGAAACTAAGTGTTCCCACGTAAAGATTGTTAAACATTTAAAAAAAGTCACTGCTAAAAGGCTAAGAATTAGCTCAGTATTTTAATGCTGGTAGGTTTCACTTTCTATATGCCTCCCGTGACAAGGTACCTATGTTCTTATAAAACTACGCTTTTCATATTTCAGGACCGTTTACTGTATACTTAACTTATAGCTGCTATTCAGTCAAAATGTCCGTAAAATTCCATGTAGACAAAGAAATACTCTAAATTCGTATCTACAGCTTACAACGATACAGGATTAGAAAATTATATCAACAATTTTACACGTTTCGATTCGAAAAATAAATAATCGATGTTCCGTCTGGATTACTATTTAAATTTAATTGCATCGCCCTCAATTTGCATTGTTCTACTCGTACAGAACTTCTTTCACACACAAAAAAGGGAACGAATGCGTTTCGCTCATTACCTTTGATACACTTTGTCCCTTATTCAAGTGGAATAACTGGACAATGCATCAATTGACTTATCATTTGCTGCTATCATCATTGAACACTGTCTTCTCTTACGAGTATCTTTACATGGGCGTACATTCCAAAAAAAGGGGGGGGGGAAGGGGTTCAAAATTTCCGATTTTTGTACAACGTAATTTACGCACGCTTCCTCCTCCAAACTTCACCAAAGTTTCCACGATCGCGAACAGTGCACGTGGGAACTGATAGAGTGCAACGCCTGCGACACAATGAACCCACTAAGTAGGTGCTGCCTCCAAAATGTCATCTTACCCCTCGCCTAGAATATTCCCTTTCATGATGAAATAATTCTTCTATTTTCCAGTTTTGCAATACGTAAATTACTTACGTTGTAAGAGCCTAATAATAACCGAGTGAACCAAAAGGCATGACCAAGTCATATAAATCTACGGTGAATATGCAAATACATTGTAATTATGGTTATTGCACCTATATATAGCTACTGCAACCTCTTAAGTCCGCAATAATGTGGATTATAGTTTTTTTGATTGTGTGGATCGAGTAAAGATGCTTGTGTAAGACTACTATTTATGTCAATCTATTCGATATCGATTTTGACTTGCAATTAAAATTATTAATATTCACTACAAAATATACAAAATATATAGACACCGTGTCATGTCTGTGAGAATCAGGAAATCAACATATTAATATTACGATGATAGTACTTTTTGTGCATGCACGTTGGGTATAATGTAAGTGCGAATATTAGGGATCTGGAGTGTAGATGATTTGGCAAATGTTCGGAGCAACAGTACATTATGTACATACACTGACCCTGGTCAGTATATAAAAAAAATGCATGAAAATTAAATAGAAGGAAGGGCAAGACGTGGAAATGTGAAATATACAATGTAAATGAAATGGGAGTGGTGATCTTTTGAGCTAATGTTATAATATTATATTATAAAGACACTGACATGTCGTAAATTAAACAAAAAAAAACAAATATATGTAAGGATACATTTTCAATAATGTTTTTGATGTCGTTAATGCAAAAGTAATTACTTGTTTTTAAGGATTACTTGCTCATGTCATTCAATGGAAAGAAACTTATTACAAACTGTGGGAAATAAAGAATTTTCGTTTACACCCGAAACTATAAGTGAAAGAAAATAATGGAAAATAGTTAGTCGACTGATTTATTGTCCATAATATTATTTGGCCGGTGTTTTGTTACTCACTTTATTCACATTTTCATGTGAACAAGCCGTATAAGTTGCTCCCAATTCCCAATCATCAGTCATAAATTAATACTATTCAGTGGTGTTTCTTTCAACCTTCTTCAAATACATGCATAATAATACACACTAAATGTTTCCCAATTCACGACTTTCAATAAATAAAAGCTACAATTTAACAACCACTACTGAAGAAAAAATACATGGAGAGAGAGAGAGAGAAGCTCCCTTGTTTTCGAAATTATATAACAACGTCTGGAATTTAAAAATGAAACAAAGGACTGAATGCTCCTGGTGAGTGAGTCATTTTACTAAAACGCAAGCATTATCATCATCAAGCTTTTGTCAAACGTGATGCTCAAACTGATACGATGACGTTAGAAATTTCATCCAAGGAAATACTTAAAACAGTAGTACATAGTAGTAAGAACTTATAGCAGTGGTACTTTTACTATACAGTGCAATCAGAGACGATAAAAAATAAGTAGTAGTATAAAGGTATAATGTAAGTATTAGGGAGAACAAAACTGTAATTAATTTCCAGCAGGCAGAGTAGTGCTGCAAGACAAAATACATATAAAACGTATTCGTTTCCAAATACAACCAACTACTTAATTTATGATCAGATTGTATCAATAGGGAATATTTTTTATACGATTTCGATTTTCCAGTGGTGCATATGTATCCAACCTCTCGATCTCGTCCTCTCACAATAATTAGTTCAGTGAATATCTTGAGTGCAGCATGACAATTGAGGTACTTAGCCAGGGCCGCAGGTCATTGGACGGAAGTTATGGCTCAGGTGACAAAATTGAAACGACTTCCAAGATAAAAATTGTTTGGGTTTAATTTATCCTCCACAATCACTCTCTGCCTATGTACACACCGTCATTTGAAACAGACGCAAGAATGTCATATAATGTCAATATCATTATTACTCCATGATTTTTATGATAAGGAATCATTTTATTCGATCATCAATGGCAAATGGGATCATTATGTAAATGCATACAAATCAAGTAAGTAAATGACATGACATCAAATGATGATGAGTATCATGTCACGCCGACACACTGAAAATATTTGTCGGAGTCCAGTCGGGAGCACGAACGAGGGCTGGTGCTGGTGGAGCATACCTGGTTAAGTAATACTTTATATTTATTTTCATTATAGAATAAGTATATATGTACTCCCCATCAATTGCAATAAGAATCAAACAATACGAATTTGCACATCCTGTCATATATAGACTCAATAAGAGTTGACAATAATTGACACACATGAAACATACGGGTGAGCTTCTAGCGTCACCATATCATAAAATAAAAATCATAAAAAAGAAGTCTATATGCACCTACCTACCTAGGTACCTATTATACCTACCTAGGTAATTTTACATGAGAAATGACATACGACTCTCAATTTTCATTCTCAATAATTAAAACTACCCACTATCAGCTTCATGTGAAAACTATTGATTTTATTCGGAAGCGTATAGCATTCAGTTCAATTTGGAGATAATTTAAGATTTTCTACTTGGTTTTGCCACCTCCGCTCCTCCTCATATCAGTATAAGAGTTGGCAATTCCAAAAATCCTATTTTCTTGACCCCGTTTCATTCGAATTTGAATTGAAGTCTCCCCATACTTGTATTAACTAAATCAGTCGCTGGGCTGAACTCGATCCCAACCTGCTTTCTTCATTCCTTGAAGAAAGACAGTTTGACAATACTACTGCCTCTTTCATTACCTGCCCGTCGTTTGTTTTACCCTTCAAAGTCACACACCTGACATCGTCCGTCTTTGACCCATCCATACAAATTACAGTGTACTTATCTGAAATATCATTTTGCACAATTACCCTGCATAGTGGTCGTTGGATTATCTTTGGAAATTTTGGAATTCGGATCGGGCTCATTTTGGACGGGTCTACCTGCACCGAATCAGTGCATGCTAGGAGGAGGATTATTTTGAACAGCACATTTGAAATTTTAAGCTGAAGTTCAATGCGTGACTGGCTACTACAGTGAGTGGAGGCGTAAATATCAATTCTGAACGCTGAATATCTGACAGTGTGAGATATTATGCACCCATTCATTGTCATAGCTATCACTGCCTTTCACCAAGGACTTTTTTTACCCTAACTGAAGTTCTTCTAAAAATCAACTTATCCAATTGAAGTCTATTTCGCTCTTCTGAAGTCAGATGATTCTATAGAATTTGGAGTCAAATAAGATTTAGTTGCTAGTAAACATTTCACACTAGTGATATTTAGTAGTTGCTTATAGGTGACGTATGCCAGAAATCGTGAGGTAAATAAATAAATATTTTAAATGACGTGTGGGGGATAGGAGGTAATCCGTAATAATTTTTCCCTGAACGAAACCAATTAAATCACAATAATTGATAATGAAACCACCATTGCATTGCATTGACTGTGATGGGTTATTATACTGTAGGGAATGGATCACGACTACTTTTGAAGTTTTTTGAAGTTTGCTTTGAAATAACTTATAAAATAGTTTTTTTCTAAAAAAATATAAAAGCAGGAATAATAATAATAATAATAATTAATCAACTATATAACATGAGTTTATTGAATAGCTAGTCTAGTTTATTTTGATTTGAATTATTATGAATATACTTGGTAAATCATCTAAAGCCTTATTTACTGATTTTTGAAATTGTATTACGTTCTTATACTGTGCCTGAATGGGAAACATTTTGCCATTCAGATATAATTATAGTGTCAGTAGTAAATAAATATTATTTATGATCTCTCTAAAGTGTACAGGCACACTATAGATGGAACCGGAAGAAGTAGCAAACTAACTAAAGCAATTTTGTTGACTTCATGATTAATTAAAATTTTTAAATTGAAATCAGAAATCCACCCTTTCAAAATATCAATAATTTATAATGAATAAATGAATACTAAAATCTAAATGGCAAAAGTTACAAGCCCTTAATTAAAACCACCTGAACAAAACAGCGATGGTTGGGGTAATACGGTACAAACAGAACAAAATATGTATTCAGCTCTTCTGCAATCTGCAACATCCTTTTCCACCAGAGATAGGTATAATGGTGTGCCTGGAATGTAAGCACATACAGTATACAGAGATGTAACCTTCAGTGCACTCGATCCTCGTTGGCAGCACACACCTCCTTAATAGATAACATACATACTAAAAAATTTGAAGTAATTATTATGCCTGCATTTTAAAAACTGCTGTATTCATAAAAGTGATGATATTTTCTTACATTGCTGGCATACCCTGCAGTTTCCGCTAAAGCTCGAAAAACCTACATAGTATTGTTGTATAAGTGAAAGTAAAGTGACACAATGTTAGCCATACAACAACAAAATAAAGACATAAGGATACCCAGGGACCTGAACCCAGTGGATTTTCAATCCTCCTCTGATACACCATCATCCCGTAAATGCCTTAATGTATTACTATATATGTATATGCCGACATAGATTTCATTGCATAATAAGAATAATAAACCCCATGCCAAAAACCACAATTCCCACAATTTTAAGTTAAATTGACTAATTGACCTAAAAACTATTTGTGCGTGTGTGTGGCAAAACTATAAATTTTAGAAACATAAACAAAAGAAGGAAAAATATCAAAAGAAAGCAGTGAGAGTAAACAACGTCATTAAGTACGTCATAGATTTGCTGCCCACAGGCCACTAACTTCTTAGATATGACAGCATTCATGAGGTGAGAATTCCCAATGAGAAAAATACGGCATGGTCCAAATCCAAATAAAAGTGACTAAGAAACGGAAGCA
Organism: Dicyrtomina saundersi; assembly: GCA_034695245.1. Lineage (NCBI taxonomy): Eukaryota > Metazoa > Arthropoda > Collembola > Symphypleona > Dicyrtomidae > Dicyrtomina > Dicyrtomina saundersi. The sequence goes on along the minus strand of JAQFZE010000246.1, from coordinate 1,640 downwards.
AAAAATTATTATGCATGGACGTGCAAGATATCTTACCTACCTACTTACGTAGTCCCCAGGAGCTCAACCCCCAAAAAACAATCATTTTAGCTCCGATATAAAGCACAAGAGACCAGCAGGAGGGGACAATAGCCACCAGAGTTCAACTCACGACAAAAAAAAGAGGAATAATGAGAGCTTTTCAATCCCTCTCAAAAAGACGTACACTACCTCCAAATTCCAATTATCTCAATCCGAATTAACTGATGATGTAAATAATGATGATGAGGATGACGATGAAATGCCGAGAGCTTCAAAATCATCATCATACAAATTAAAACTTGCCGAGGGGTAGGTACATTAACGATACCATAATATCCACATCCACAGAATTATAATATTAGTCCTATAGTAGCTTCACAAGTCAAAGCAATCCAACGAGTGATTTGACCTATGATCGTAATTGTAATGCAATACCAACCCCAGCACCTAATTCCACTGAGTATGACTATCCAGACATGGGCTATATGCATCTAACGAACATTATCAAAAGCAAGAGTATTTCAATTACACATAGCAAAGCCATTACAGCAATCCTCCCGTCGTCCCACCAAATAATTTTACGGCGGCTCACCCCAGTCTTGACCAGAGTCAAAAACAGCCTGAGAGTTACGGTCACCCGAGCCACTCAACAAATGGCACCACGGGGTCAAATTTAAATCCACCTTTTAATGCTAGCCATGGTCCGGCTGCCCCTGTCCATGTCAATATCAATCCTAGTTTAGACCCCGGCTGCACAAGGATCCCAGCCTTGCCGCTCAATGCATCCACCAACAACAATCCATAATCCATAAACATACCAGGAAAATATTGAATTTTCAAAATGGCGTGCGCCCGGAAGGAAAATGTTCAGTGGAAAAATCATCGGAAGGAAAATGTCGGACAACAGTTTTAACTAACTTCTCAGTGGCAGTGGACACACATTGGTAAATTGTTCTGCATGCTTTGAAGTCACTGTTGTGTAATTTTGAAAATCCGATTTGTGAATTCAACAAATATCAGTTTCAAATGTCGAGTCAGTGCACTCACTGCAGTAGTTTTTGTGGGGCATCGCGGTATTTTTTTTACATCGGTTTTAAATTCCAACTTTAAATTGGAAATTGTTCACAATTCAATAATATTGACGTTGATGTTTAACAATAATGAGTCATCAATTTATGTTCAGGGTTGACGAAAAGTAAAGCAGTGAATTTCAAACGTCAACTTTAAAACGAATGCAGAAGTCGTCCTTTTAGGCCAATTGTATTCAGATTCCGTCAGATGTGACTCAATTAGCAATTTATTCGGCCTCTCCATGTTATAAAGTACTTTTAGCTGTACTTTACAAATTAGGCAAAGCGTCATTTGGATTTAAACAAGAGTTAAAAAACTATTTCTTCACCACTTTTTAGCTTATATTTTTGTTTCAAGACAAAATTTTGCAAATATTGTTTTGAACCAAATTGCGCATTGGATTTGTTGGGTGTTCTTTAGTAAGTGATGTCTGGGCCAGTAAGTGATGTCTGACTTTAGTAAGTGATGTCCAGGCCAGTAAGTGATGTCTGACTTTAGTAAGTGATGTCCAAAAAAAATTTTTTTCTTTGAAGTGCAATGAATATAAA
>JAQFZE010000245.1:0-31937 GCA_034695245.1 Dicyrtomina saundersi | reverse complement strand
GTATTCTATCGCAGCCTAACTCCTCAAATCAGGACATTTAGCTTCCTGATTGACCTTCGATCAGGAGTCAGGAGATTGAATCTGAAATCAGGACAGTCCTGCTCAAATCAGGAGCTCTGGCATCTCTACAATGTAGGCAATTTAATTCTCTATCCATTGGTATACTGATAGGGGGTAACATGCAGCTATCGTATTAATAGGAGCCAGCAAACTGTAGCAAGGTTTTTATATTTTAGTTATTTTTAAGGATTATTTTTTTTGCTTAAGTAGCACAATTAGTATGCACAGGCAATTTAGTTTAATCTTATTCTACGTTTATATACACCTCCAACGTTAAGGGTTAAAAATAGGTGAGGTACCCGAACACGATACCGGACACCGGACACCGGACACCGGACACCGGACCCCGGACACCGGACACCGGACACCGGACACCGTACCCCGGACACCGGACACCGGAGCCCGGAGACCGTGATTTGGATTTTATTATTATGTAGACAACGATCCTTGGTTGGCGGGCAAAGGACGAGCACCACACTCTGTAAAGCTCCTAATAATTTTATATTATAACTTATAAAAACCTGTGAAAAATAAAAATACTTACAACATACCTACACTTATCTGATTAAGCAAAATCTCCAGCATCTGAAACTAGTCGAAGCTTAGTAAAACAATTAAAGATTTTACTTGAAATAGTAAGTGAAAAAATAAAAGAATTTAACACACACCGAGATACGAAACAAAAAAGCCATTCCCAACAACAAGTACACCTACTCAGGAAATTGTGCAGCACAGCCGAAGACTATAACCAAAGTGTCACATACAACTTGAGCAAACAACAAACTGTAAAACAGGGAGTACTACCTGGCCTGAATGGAAATAACAAATACTTAATTTCTATCCTCTACTTTTCAACTATTTTATAATTGGCAAGTAGAATAAACGAAAAACTGAAACATTTAGCAAATGAATGTACTGGAATGACAAAGAACCGAACACACTGAGAAATGGATCTGTTGAAAGTTAACTCACACAAATTTGATTTGCTTTCATTGTTAACCAAGTAAATACTTCAGACATAATTGAACTCATATAATACTTTGATTTTGAAATTTTGAAATATATTTAGTTCCGACGATTCGTATTAGCACATCACTATAAAAATAAATTCTAATCCGAAGCAGTGACTTATACGGTACACTCTAGATATACGGGTCACGCAAAAATGTTTTCACGAATTCTCCCTACTAGCCTTATACATGACAGTTATCGTAGGCGATGCCATGGATGCTGTCACTGTGTAGGTCTGTTGGCTTGAGTCTTCATTAATAACCATATACAGTGAACCCCCCTCCCAGCCCCAGAAGACAACCTATGTACTTAGTCTAAGCCGCACTGATTTATTTTAGTCTCGATTTGGAGTTTATGACGGTGCGAAGCAACGCCCAAACTCCACTTGACAGATTTACCAATTACGCTTACTACTATCAACAAATATACAGTGGAACCCGAGTACGACAGACTTATACAGTGGAACTTTGATGACAAAAACCCAAACTTTGATACCCTTATATCACAAATACTACAGTGAGACCCTGATAATACGGCGACCACAAGTTGACACAAATAACTCGTACGCTACAGTAAAAAACATGTATAACGGATACGGATAAATTATTGACTAAACAGGGAACAAGCAAAGGTTGATGCAAAGCATACCTAAGCACAAGTCAAACACTCACAGTTAAGTAAAACAAAATAATTCGTGCCTGCGTGGAACAATAATACAAAATTTGACCAAAACCAATTAATAATGCAGCGATTGGCGACGCCGACTCTGAAATAAGCAACCACTCAATGGCAACGCTAATAAGTGTTGCCAGTTAGACCTATGCCGAATATAATTCAAGACAGTAATCAAATAAACAGAACCCCCCACATTCCGCAAAACTAAAAGCACCTAAAATCACTGAAAGACGACAATAAAAAGCGTAAGTTGCCGTTTGACGAAACAGACCAGGAAAGCAAGAAATCTAAACCGCAAACACTGACTGCTGAAGACCTCTTAGAGTTAGACGAAGTTGAGGAAGAGAGCCAAGCACTCAGCAATAAAATGAGTTATGAAGTCGTGCTCGCAGCCACTAGGCAAGGTAACCTAGAAATTACTACCACTTTGTCAGAAAAAATAGCGACCACGGAAAGCAACATCCAAGAGCGACTTGACTCTATTGAACAAGGACTAAACGACAAAGTAGAAGTACTATCCTCTAGGATATACATTCTGGAAGAAGAAAATGAGCAACTTAAAGCAAGAATTGTCGCGCTGGAAAAGAACCCAGGTAGCTCCACCACCAACAACAAGCTTGAAAAGAGACTGCTTAGAATTAGGCTGGAGGGAAAAAAAGCTAAATCTAATTTTTACTTGTGTAGAATGCAAAGAAGAGGAAAGCCAAGAAACACTTTCAGCTGATGTAGCAAGCTTCATCCGCGATACCCTTAAGTTAGGTACCATAAAACCTGACACAGTAAGAAGGATAAAAGGCAAAGAAGGCGTCCCACTGGACAAAGTCTGTGTAACCTTTCGCTCCCTGAAAGATCGCAACACTGTGATAGGGGCCAAAACGTTTCTGAAACAGGCAAAAGACAAAACATATTTTATTAATCCTGACCTACCGGCAGTGTTAGCTAAAGCAAAATATCAGGAGCGCCAAGCTAAGAATGCAGCAAAACCACAAGGCAACAACGTGGTAACAGACATGCACATTAAATAGGACAGTGGCCGGCCCATACACATTCAGCACACACAAAAAATACTGACTGTAAATAGAATCTTATACTGGAATGTAAATGGACTCATAAGAGACAAAAAAGACGAGGCAACAATAATTGTACAAAATTACGTGGATATTTTTTGCTCATCCGAAACCGGGATCTCTGAACTTAATGACGACTTAAAGAGAATTTTTAATAACTACAACATCATCTTGACTCCTGCAGTAGGAAAACGAGGAAGAAAAAGTGGAGGACTCATTGTTGGAATGCGAAACAACATAGCATTGATATGCAAACTGATACACCAAGGACGATACAAGACTGCAATCGAATACACCCATAAAGGCAAACATACACTTGTCATCTTTGCTTATGTACCTCCAGCATCTCAATACGACGACAAAATTGACGATCTCTTCATAGATACGCTACAAATAAAGAGACAAAAATGCCTGCTTATGAGGGACCTCAATAGCAGAATTGGTAACTAGGACAACGCATTAGAACAAGGAATAAACTTTAAAAAAATAAGAAACTCAACGGACTCACACATGAACAAGAGAGAAAAGAAACTGATCGAGCTATTAAACGCTTATGACCTAACAGTTTTAAACGGAAGGAGCCCCTCGGATCGATATGGTGCACCGACATTTATTAGACACAACGGAAACAGCCTGGTCAATTCATGCATATGTAACGACAGAATGAGTAAATACGTAGAAGATTTTAAAGTAATTGAGTGTTTAGAATCAGACCATCTTCCAATACTAACTCAAACAAAACAGACAAGATATAAATCAAAAGACACTGCTGTAGCTGTCGAACCTCGTATAAGATAGAATAAAGGGAAAGCAACAATCTTCCTAGCACAACTAGAGAGCAACAGTAAAAACCTAAACTTTAGCTATTGTGACTATGTAACTCTTACACGCCTTATTTACGATACAGCAAATAAAGCTGGTTTGAGCACTAAAACTAAAAGCAGCACTAGGAGAAACTATGGTCCAAACTAGTTTGACAAAGAATGTAGCACTGCTAAAAGAAATGCACTTTTCCTTCTGCACAGACATAGAAAAGAAATGCACTAAAGCATTCCAGCTAACAACAGTCTTGATAAATACCTACAAGCCAAGAAAGAGTACCGTAGTCTGTGTTTAGACAAAAAAAAAAGATTTTGTCGATACTGTGCAAAACAAAATTCATCATAGCAAAGACTCAACAAGCTACTGGAAGGCGGTAAACATGCTTAGAGACAAGAAGTACATCTTCAAACCAAACGACATTACCAAGTCTCAGTGGGATGTCCACTTCCACATAGTTTTTGAAACTACATATACTGAAGTTGAGGAAGTGTTGACACCTAGTACCTTAGCGTTTGAATGCGACCCCACCCTATTAGATGCTGAGATAACCATGATGGAACTCCTAAAAGCTACCAGTAGACTTGCTAACAACAAATCACCCGGGGCTGATGGAATCCCAATTGAAGTATCGGAAAATCTGGACAACACAACTTACGATTACCTACTCCATTTACTGAACTTAGCTAAGTACAAACGGATTCCAAGCGAATGGGCTGAAATTAAAACTGCACCTTTCTACAAGAAAGGCGACTCAGAAGTACCAAATAATTACAGGCCGATCGCTCTTATCAATAATATAACTAAGCTGTACACCTGCATCATGTTGAATAGACTAATTGTCTTCTGCTCCACAAATAGTTTAATATTAGAAAACCAAGCAGCCTACAGGAAAGGAATGGGTTGTACAGACAACATATTTGCGCTTTACGCTTGCATTCTAAAGCAGCTCAACAGACCGGCCCTCCAAAAAAAAGAAAAATTATTTGCCCTATTTGTAGACCTTGGTCAAGCTTTCGACTCAAACAAAAGAGATAAGTTGTGGATAAGGCTTAAGGTAACTGGACTTAGTGAGTGTCTCATCGAAAAGATCAAAGAACTTTATGATCAAGCTAGAACAAAAGTTAGATGCAAAAAAGGGTATACAGACATGATTAAAGTAATGGGGAGGGGGGTACTACAAGGAAAACATTGTCGCCTACACTTTTTACAGTATTCATCGACAAAATCACAAAAATACTAAGGGGAAGTAACATCCACGGAATAAAAATGTTTTCACTTGAAATACTCATCCTTCTATACGCAGATGACATTATCCTTCTTGCATCTAATGAACTGGACCTTCAAAAGCAGATTGACACACTCAGGAGCTTTTTTCAAGCACATGACCTAAAGGTTAACCTATCCAAAACTACGATCATGATCGTTAGGAAAAGAAACCAAATTTCTGAATCAACTGCGTTTAACTGGGAAACTAAGCCGAAAGAAATCGTCAACCGATACGTCTACCTAGGGGTCCCTTTTACACAGAGTGGTATCTTCAATCAAGCAAAAGACCATTTTTGTTAGCAAAGCTAGAGCAGCGCAGTCCAATTTGTTTGACCTTTTCTACCGAGCAAAACTCAGGGACATAAACCTACATATTGGACTCTTCAATTTACTAGTCAACTCCATCTTGATGTATGCTGCGCCAATCTGGGGGCTTCGATATACCAAAGAATTGGTAACATTTCAGACCATGTTTCTTAGGAGACTCACAGGAACATCTAACTCTACGCCAGGTTACTATCTCAGACTAAAGACAGGAGCACAAAACATCAAGATGCAGCTTTTTAAAGCACTACTTAAATTCTTGGAAAAGACTATAAATGCCAAGAAAAATAGTATAGCCAAAAACTGCTATGAAGAGGCAATGAACACCAAGGCTGAAGATCCCAGATATAACTGGATGCTACAAGTTAGGAAGATCTTTATTGATGCATCTCTCCAAAAAGATTTTAAAAAGCTGAATGTTGAATATTTATTGGAGCACAAAAGTAACATCCTCAAAAAATATCGGCTGAACTGCATCAACATGGATGTTGAACAGATGCAGAAGTGTAACACACTAAGGCACTACGTTTTATTGAAGACCTATGCCTTGAGATCGGAATACTTTGAACTGAGTCTAGCCTGGAACATGGTGAAATTTATGTTGAACCTTAGATGTGGCCTACTAAGAATTGTTCTAAGAGGAAAGAAGACTAACCTCAACGGTATGAACAGAATCTGGAAACGAGAGGAAATTGCAGCTGCGACCTGTGCAGGAGAGAAGAAAAAGACACCTTTCACATCATGCTCAACTGCTTTCACTACAAACCGCCCAGAACTAAATTTCTCAAGGAACTGACAAGTACAAGCTCAACCAGAACAAACATTACTCAGAAAATCTTCGGCTGCTACCTTGATGTAAGGAGATTTGAACAACTTTTCAACTTCTGGGATGAAGCCCTAAGAATCCGGAATGACTACTACAATTGTACTGAAGAAGTTTAAACCGACCTTTACTTAATGATAAATTGACCGCCCCTACGAATAAGCCTAATACAATACTACTACTATTGCAATATATGATTTTGCATGCATTTATTTTAATACTAGCTGCTAAGAACATCAACAATTTCTATAAAAACTATGACTATGGAATATAAATGGAACACACTAATACTATTGTCACTTTATTATTATTTATAATTTCTCTACCATGCTTTCTTACAGGAACAAAACAAAATAACCAAACCAACGCACATTATCACCAACTAACTAAAACATATTCTATAATATTAACTAAGGATAAATTATCCGCAAAAATCAAACTTGTAATTATAAATGTTGTATGGGCTGAGGCCAAAATTTTGTTCCAAACTTGCACAAAGAAAAAAGTAAATATATTCCTTCAATTGACAATCGTTTTAAATAATTTTACTTCATTTAAAGAATAATTTAAAACTATTCGTAAAATTTGCACTCAAGAAAGATATTTGGTCTCTTTAAGCGTTTGTCTGAGCCCAAGCTACTATTTGCCGTTTAGGAGCGCCCAATAGAAAAAATTGTGATAAACAACTAACAATTACAAATTTTCTGACAATGATTGTTACTCTGTTTTTGAAACATGTAAACAATTTAAATTACAAATAATCTTAAACACTATTTACGTCTTTAAAATATGCTAGGCATCGTGTCATTAGCCGATGTGTAAAAACCTTTTAAAATAGAGTAAATAGAAGCAAACAACCTAGACTTTTGTTATTGCCCAAACATTTTATCGTACTGTTGGTAGTGTATTTCAAATTCAAACAGCATTGTTGTTGATTACCTTTAAAAGGATCGTTTGTTAAAAACAATACAGGACAAAGTCTAAGCAGGCATTAAATATAAAACTGCAAAAGTTGTTACTTATAATAACAAACATGCCAAAATAAATTCTTGCTCGATGTTTTGGTTTCAATTTAGACCTTAATCTTATGTATGCTTATTTCTTGACATACTTTCAAGGTGATGTTTAATATTTTGAAGGTTAGTATTCAGTTCATATTGACTTTTCAAATCAAGCACTTAATCCTGATAAGAAGTACACTTTTAGATTCGATTTTATATATCCAGATTTCATTCATGACAAAACTCAACAAATTCCATTAGCGCCTAAAAAATAAAAAATACGTACGCAAAACTATCTAAAAACTAACATCAGCAAAAGAAATAGTTTACTCAAGTTTTAAAAAGGCCTTTCAAAAAGAAACGAAAATATTAGAAACAATCAGCAAATCAAGCCCTAAAAAACAAAATTAAAGCTGGAAATGTTAAGTTAAAAATCAGGAAAACTCATAAATGTTTGTATCTAAAAGTCATCAAATGTTCTGTATTTTTATGAAACGTGCCAGGGCGTGCACATCTCAATGTTACTGTTTTGTTATATCAAACCTTGCAATCATTTTAGGGGTTGCGATTGTCCTCGAGATCTTAGTCATTAGAATTTATACTAGGTACAGTCTTACTGCTAGACTAAGCTATTAGTTGAGCTTTATGTATCGGTCCTACTGCAAGACTAAGCTATTGCTTGAGCTTTATGTATTAGTTTTACTGCTAGACTAAGCTATGAATTAAATTGTATGCATCGATTGCCCTGTTATAATTGCGTTATTTAAACTCAAAGCCATTGAGTTAAATCAACTGATTTATATAGCCTACGTCAGCTAAATTTTGTAAGCTTGACTTTAATATTATTTAAAGTTAAATAAGCGGCTTGCTTATATCTACCTTAACTAACATATAATAAGCAATACCCATAACTACGTGCTTCTGATCTGTGCACTGACTGGAAAGAGAATGAAAGGCATTAAAACACTAACCGCATGACTTAACAGCTGACACTGTTAAAAGAGGTAAAATATGAGGATACTCATCCAATGACGTTTGAGTAACTCCGCAAAACATCTGCATATTCACCGGCATACCATCAAACACGCGCTTGTCTACCACAACCTCGGTTACCCGTGCTGCTTTTTAACAAGAAGGCACTGCAGGGTAGCTAACAGTGAGAGCTTAGTTTCAGAGTACCTTACTACAGAATTTAAGGTATAAGTATCAATCATAGTTACCTTTATCTATTTGTCCGACCATTAGACCACAAGACAACCATGCATATCTTTGTGTTTGCTAAAATATCTGCAATTTACGACATCTTGAGTTTGATACCCAAGTGTTCTAATCTTAAAACACAATCAGCTAGTGATCGCAGCGTCTGAGAATTTGACAGTTTAGATATACATATTATAAGCTTTTATTCTTAAACCAAAACAATATTGGTCTTTGAATCATAATGATGCTTGGTATATGATAAAAAAAGTAATGTTTCTCCAATGACAATATTAAAGCAATACACTAATCAAGATGAAGGATGCTGTATTTTAGAATACAGTAGTTAGTAAAAATAGAAAATGCGTACGATCTTTAAAATACCAGCTGTATTTAATTGATCTAAACCGAATAAAATTTTTGCAATTAATGTAATAAGAGTGTTTTTAGATCAAAATTGTATACAAAGTTTGTTATTCTAACATTTTAAAGTGAAACTGTAAGATTAAATAATACTTTACCTATTAAAAATATCGTAAATATGTTATTGTATATATAATGCAAAAAAAATAATATGAATGTATGTAAAATATTTGAATTAAATTAAAATAAAAAAATTAATTTGTTAACATGGTACTACTAGACTATATATTTGCAGTACACGTACATATATATTTACCAAAACTATATATGGTGTTTTAAATCTATAAATATTAGTAAACGAGGCATTACATTACTTATGTGTGCTTCATGCACTTAAGAAAAACAACAGTAATTGATACAAGGTTGTGACTTACATTTTCACTTGAACCGTGACGTGTGCGAATAAGTGGGCAGAAGTTGGTACAGTGTCCAGTCACGTGTTTTTATACGACAACTGGAGCGTGACAGTACCCCTAGTCAACTTTTGGAAGGTTCATAAAAGCTTTAACATAGTAGGACTGAAAGTCAATGACCGTACGGTTGTAGGTCACTGGAACTGGGTCTGATTGTATACTATCGCCAAAGCTTTTCTCTACCTACTTGTTTAAAACAATGATTTGCCAGTTTCTATTCCAAATACAAATAGCATAATGTATTATATTGTAAACAATTATCTCTAATAATCATTGTTTCCTTCAGAAAACACAACAGGAGATAGTATGAAAAATGTAATAGTTCCAAACGCAACATGTAAACAAAGTATATTAAAACTCATCGCACACTTTATCCCTCATGCAGGTTCTACTCTTAATTTAGAAGATTAAGATAACAAAATTTAATTTTGGCTATTACGCAACGTAAGGATCCATAATTATATATTGCAGGTTGGAATCCCCAACACGCTCTTTAGAAATACTTGGACCACTTGGCATAGCTATTGAATCAAGAGCTGGAGACATAAGTGCCACTTGTCTAACTGACCTCAAGCTTCAATCTGTTGCTGGATCTGTAAGTTTTTATTATATACATAATTATATACTATTAAACCATTAAAATAGTATTTAAAGTATATAATTAACTACTATTAAATGATTAAAAAATAAACAATTATACGATACAATGTAGCTCTCGTTTGTAAATTTAATTCTAAGGTGTTAGATTTGTTTCTGGATTATTAAGAGGTTGCGCGTGGCAAGAACTTAACTTTGAAAGTTTTATGTGGTTAAAATGCATTATGTGCCCGTATTGCTCTTCTTTCAACAAAGTGGCCTGCAGGCCATCTTATAAAATTTCCATCATCGTAATCGTTTCCTATTGTATGAAGCTACCATATTTTTAGAACTCAGGACCAGTACATATAATACAAAAAACAATAAAATAAAAACTGACGCTTCAAAATTGCTTACAAAATTCAACCTAATTACATGACGTAAGTAGGTAAGAATTGTAGGTTCAAGGACACCTTCGACCTTTTTATAAAAGTGTAGTTTTTTTATGATTTCAAGCTATTTTAATAAAACTATTAGTGGTTTTAACACATTTTTTCTCTATTTTTCTACATTCTGGATTTTTACAATAATTTTGCATGGCCAATTCTGAGAACTCAGCTACGACTACGGCTACGACTACGACTACGACTACGACTTTGATTTTCTAGAAAGTGGTGTATTTTAATGATTTTGATCTATTGTTACCCCTTATATCAAAGTTTTTCATGTGGTAACGTAATTTTCCATCATCCAAAATGTATCTTTTATTATTGAAATTAGCTAATATATTTTTTGATCAATTAATCGTAAACGTATCTAATTTGTCTGATCTAATTTGATGAAAATTTACCTTACCTTTAATTTCACTATTTGATGTTTTTCTATAGGTTTCAATCTCATATTTATTACCAATATGCTTAAGCATACCCTAGGCTCTTTTCATAGTAATTAATTAATCAATACATTCAATAGAATATGAAAACATTTTAGATCTCAATCCTACAATCCCTGCAACAATATTCTCATTAGTTTCAATTTACCAACAACCCGATTTCTTCTTATTCATAATAGGTAAGCTGAATATATTATTAATTCTTGAATGAAAAGTATCATACCACAATGCAATATTATTCTTTATATTTTCATATGAATAATTAGTTCTAATATGACGCATTAAACCATCAGTATCAGTTTGAATTAATTCTACATTATCACCCTATACAGGTTAAAAATGTTCATATACATATTACTACATCTTGTGGTTTTAAATTTGTAAGCACAAAAATCTTACAAATATGGGTTAATTAAACGATGTACTCATTTAATTTATATGCATAGCTACTGAATTTGTACTCATTATTGTTTCGGATTAAAATAAATTTTACTTAAATAGTTGGTAGTTGTTTCTCTACTATACCAAAATTAAATATGTTGTCTTTTTATGTAATTTAATGTCATGTTATGTAATGTAATAGCTTTATTGTCAAATATGTCAGCAACAAGGGCTGATTCCACATACAGACATACATAAACAATACTACTAGCTACAACAAAATTAAGTGAAATAATTAATAATAAAACAAAATTTTTAATTAGTTTACACTCTTAAATTAACAAATTGTTACATATATCAATGATTAATTATCCAATTGTTTAATTCAAACTGATATTCCTTAAGGTTTTTACAGTTATGTATAGATAATAAGATCGAATTCCATAACTTACTTGCCTGATACTGAAACAAGTTGTGATAGAAAGAGAAGCATTTATTTATTTTTATAAAATGTTTGTGTCAGGAAAAACGTTTGCTGTCTTTCTTTTTGATTACAGTCAGACAAGATAATTAAAAAGATCAATGTAGAAATATTTGAGTCATTGACATTGTTATGTATGTAAGCCTTTCAAATACTGTAAGTATCGAAAAGGATTCATATAACTTATACCAATCAATGTTTTTCTTCCTGGTGCGTGCATTGTTAAAAAACAATAATGCATGTTTAGCATTTAAATTTAAACTAGATCTTTTAAAATAAATACATTTTTAAAAAGTGTCAACAGCGCGCTGACACTTTTAAAGAAACCTATCAGAAACAGCTCCCACCTGGGAAAACCAAAATAAATTTAAGGAAATATTTACGATTTGAAAACAATAATTTTCAAGTTTTCTAGAATAAAGCGATTGTATTTTACAAGTTGTAAACATAAAGATACTATTTTAATAATAACATGATTACAATGTACGTTAAACATCAGATAATTATCAAATTAACTACTTAGGTATTTAAAATTGTCTAACTTTTTTACAATATTATTATTACATACTATGGAATAAAAGTCACAGCGTTTCCTTGACTTAAGCTTTGAAAATTCCATAAACTTAGTTTTAATGAAATTAATTTTCATATCATTATTTTAACAAAAACTGTTAACCTTTTTTAGTGTTTTTTCTAATTCGATTTTTAGTTCTGTGGATGTGTCAGCAGTACTCACGGATTCAATATCGTCTGCATACAAGGCAGAGTCCTTTAGTACTTCAGTAATATTATCAAAATATAATATAAAAAGGCCCGGACCTAAAACACTCACTTAAGGAACTCCTCCATTGGGTAAATAGGAATTTGATATATGTTTGCCTAATTTCATGGAAAATTCACCATTTTGTAGATAATTACAAAAATTTCTAATGATGTAAATAGGCCGGTGATTTCTGTTATATAGTTTCCTAATTAGTTTAACATATTTAACAGTGTTGAATGCTTTTTTCAAATCAATGAACAATACGGCACAAAGTTTCTTGTTTTCAAGCGACAAATATATTTTACAGGATAATTCAATCAGGGCATGCAGGCAAGAGCTATATTTAAGAAAACCAAATTGAATATCTGAAAGTAGTTTATTAGTTTTCACAATGGACATAATCCTTGAAAATATTATTGCTTTAAATAGTTTTGAGAGGAATGGTAAAATCAATATTCTGTTATTCTCGATATTAATCTGGTTTGTACGACAAAGATAATAATTTGTTATTCTCTGGTTTAGGTGATGAGGTCACAATAGCTGTTTTCCATTTCAGTAAAAATTGTCCTGTTTTAAGGGCATGATTAAATATATTTCGTAAAATAGGCGCAAATACATAAGAAAATTTTTTTATAATTTTAAAGGGAACATTTTTTAAAGGGGAGATTTTTTGAGCTTCTCTTTGTGTCCTTAATGAATACAACAACTCTCTCTACTGTAATTAGGGAAAATGAAAATTTATACGATTTAAATGATTCAGCTTAGTGTAATAATTCAGTGTCCTTATTTGAATTATTAACAACAAAAGGTTCTGCTAGACTAGCAGTAATCTTTTGTATATTAGTAAGAATACAATCGTTAATTTTAAGCTTCTGTTTATTATTTGTTACAATTTTGTCCCCAAGCAAACGCTTAAAGATATCCCATGATTCTTTTGAGGTCTTTCATGATTTGAACTTAGCTCTAAAGAAATTAATTTTAGCATATCTGACTAAAATTGTTACTTTATATCTGCATAGTTTATAGTCCACCTAGCACTGCTTTTATTTAGATCTACTAGCTTTCTTCTTTAGGTGGTCTTTTCTATGTATCAGCTTCTAAGGCTTACCATCTAACCATGTATTGGGGTTTGCTTGTATGCATCTCTTTACTATAGGTAAATATTTTTCTAGTATATCATGAGTCAAGGTTTTAAAAACTTTAAACTTTTGGTCAACCAAATCAAAATCATTTAACATTGTATACCTTGTGTTCAGTAGCTAAAGATTGAGCTCATCTATATTCAAATTATTGTAATTTCTACTTTTAATTATTTAAGACGCAACGTGTACTTTGGGCTTTTTTAATATACAGTAGACAATGTCAAGATTAGCAAGACCACAATTAATAACTCCTAAATTTTTAACAAATTTGAAATTATTTGTGTAGACATGATCTATAAGCGTGCGAGTAGTCAAGTCAGTTCTAGTTAAATGGGTATAATTTAATTAAAGCTAAATTTATATGCACACTGAGATAGGTAGCGTGTATTGTTACATTTAGACATCAAATCTACGTTAAATTCCCCTAATTAGTACATATCAATACAGTGCTGGTGAATTGGTGATACAAGGTCTGATAACTCATAGAAGAAGTTATCATCATATACTTAGTGACCAAGAGGTATAAATATATTGACTACAGCAAATAGTTTTGACTAAGGTAGTTTGATAAGAATAGCCAAACATTCTGCTGAGTAAATGAAAGCATAAATCTGTTCTGTCTTGATATTTTTCTTTATGTAAATACCAGGGATGCTAAGCTAAAAACAAAAAATTGGATTTAGCTTGAGTTTTCAATTTTACGAATATTCAAATTCGGATTTGGCTAAGTCGAAATTAAAACATTTGGATTCGGATTCGGGTAAGCTAAAAAAAGCCAAAGAATTCGGATTTTGATTCAGCTTAGCCAAAAAAAATTAGCACTTCGCGCGTGATTCGTCGACAGCGTACCCAAAGTAGGTGCTGAGCTTACTTCAAGTTCGCTTAATCTCGGAAAGACGTTGCTATTGTAGTATGGCTAAGAAGTAACCTTTGCAGATGTTGCGTTAAAAAGCAGTAGGCAGAACACAATTGGTACTGTTTAAGTACGCTTAATAAGAGTAGCGCTTGTTCAAGTGGCAATAGTGTTAGTTTCAGTGATAGAAGTCACAAGTAGGCAGATCACGTGTAAACTCGGTAACAGCGTTAGAGGTTTGAGTTGCAAGTAGCATCTAAACGAGTACCTTGTTTCCTTGATACGAACTTTGCTAGTACAAGTGGTCAAGAAACAAGTAAACATGGCCAAAATTTCGCCAATACGAGTGTATCAAGCTTGCTTACAAGTGCCCCCAAAGTTTGAAAATAACTTTAAAATTTTGCAACCCAATATCTGTGTCAGTTTTTATTCTATTTTTAAAATCATAATAGAATTATGTAGAAAGTAGTTTTCGGGTTTTTATTAATTTATTTAAGTTTCATATTTTTCAAAAAAATTATTCCAAACAATTTTTGGAGCTTTAAATATTTGCCTTAAGTTTTACAAAATAAAATAGTAGAATTTTAAAAACTCAAAAAATTATTTTTTACATGAATGTCAAGAGACCGCTTTAAAAAATAATTTAAACTAAAAAACTAAATTAAATTATTATTATTGTAATAATTTTGACCATCTATTAAAAAAGTGCAACTGTGTTCGTTAAAATAATTCTAGTTACTATCCTGCACAAAGTCAAAATAGTAAGCCATAAAAATTCAGTTTACGGATTCAGCTTTCTTGTAGCATAAGGATACGGATTTGGATTAGGCCTAATATACAACTCCGTTTCAGCTTCGGATTTGAATTCAGCTTTTTTTTAAATTCAGTTTAATTCGGCTGTAAGCTTCGGATTTAGCTCAAGCCTAGCATCCCTGGTAAATATCTTCACAACCCCCTGCAGTGCTTCTATATTTTCTAATAAAGTAGTATTCTGGGATATGGATATCATTATCTACAGTATTAGCAATAAGCCAGGTCTCAGTGACGCACATAATATCTACACATTGCTAAAACATAAGTATTGCTAGTTGATCAACGTTCAAACGTAGACTACATATATTTATGTGCATCACTGTAAATCGTTTTGGGAGTGGCTGGAATTAAATAGAGCTAGATATAAGGTTATCGTTATTAGATATAAAGAAAGAATTTTTGTTGTTCCTTATGCTCTGTAGAAATAATTCAAGCCCTAGAATAGAATTATTAGTAATTACATTAAACAGGTTGCATGCCCAAGTCTTAGAAATTATCAAAGTTTTAAACTACATGTTTTTAATTGGTAGATTTAGGCATTTAGTATTGTGAAATAGGGTTTTACAGATACTTCATTAAATAGCAAGCTTTCGTGCATCTGTACGCTTACATATGAAACAGACTTACTGTACCTAAACAAACTTATTAGAATAACAATATACAAAAAAAAATAATAATAAAAATTTTTAATAATAATTTTTGCAAAATTGGTTGGTCAAAGTGAGCTAACTTGTGGTAGGGAGATAACAAAAACCGACGAAAAAAGTATTTGCGTAGCTAATTGGCTCACTCTAGATAGCCCTAGACTGGATTCGAACCCGCGTCCAGCCTTTTCACCCCGGTCCTAGCACCCCTTGTAAGTTATGCCAGAAACTTGAGAATAGTATTTTTTTTGCAGTAGTTATGTTACATGTAGGTAGCTCATACATACTACACTGAAAGTGCACTGAATAAATATGGCTACATACAAATGAAAAGGTGCAAGAGAATATGAGAAGTAATATTTATAATTTTAACATACCAAAAACTTAATCACAATTTTCAGTTAACTTACAGAACAAATAAACAATATGAAACAGTCAAGAGGAAGTTAATTGTCGAATTATGAAGTATACGGTGCTCAAGTCTTCGTAATACTTTCAATTCCAGCTTCTGTTTTGACTTTTCAGTGAGTCTTGAGTTAATAATTCTGCTCCAAATAGGTCCGAAACTGCAGATTAACGGACACAGGCTACAAATAGGCACTCTGCCGTAGATTTAGGGGCTCCAGGTATCTAGCCGCTATTACAGTTGGGTTGACACCAGTCAACTGTGACTTTAATAGGTAGCCAGGAACCTTAATAATAAGTGATGGGCCGAAGCTTTGGCTAGGTCATCACTGCTCAGCAGTCAGTAAGAAAGAAAATTTTTAAATATTTTCTATTGATTTACTAAATACAGAATTATTTATGAGTTTAAAAAAGTGTTTTTAGGATCAGATAATGTAGTTTGCCTTAATTTAGTATTTACATCAATTTATCGTTTTAAATAGGCACTTTGATAATATTTTACTACACAATGATTTGTTGTTAGTACTTATCTATGTTGTAAAGTTCTTTGATCACATACTAATCCTTTTTAATCCTCTTAACTAGCTTTTAATGTTTTTAATCCCTTACACTTTTTACTATCTTTTAACTCATGTTGATAATAATTTAATTCAGCATCTTCCACTGTTTTATGCATGTGTAAAAATAAATAATCATTATATGAATCATGTTATTGTTAAGAATATTCTAAATCAACTTGAAGTGTATAGCAAATATCACTATTGATATTTAATTTTGTTATATTTTTATATTTATCAATAATTTTATTTTCTGTACACCATTAAAACCGATAAATTGGTAATTTAAATGACATAGCATCACCATTTAAATTATATGCATCAACAAGAGCTAAATATAATGATTTTTTATTGAAACTATAATGGAACTTATAGTATTATTAGCTATCACATCTCTATTTATTATTCCCAATCGTCCTGCCTGTTATTCCTTCCTGAAACATATCAAGCATATCTGGATCTGTTAAAAGTTATATTTGAACACCAGTAATTTTCAACATAGCACTTCAAGAAAATCCAAGAGTTGTAATATAATGTGAAGAATCCAATTCATGATGCTCTATAGATAAATCTCGGAATGATTCAAAGCAATCAGCTTATATTAAAACATTACATGGTAAATGCATCACCATATAATCCTTGAATATAAAATCATTATAACATTTATTTTTTCTATTTGTAAAATAATTCCATAGCTTCTTACATCTTTTATAATCATCGTCTGAAACATTTTTATCTTTCAAGTTAAAATAAAAATCCCCAGAACTAGAATATTTATTATATTGAAGTTTACTAAAACAGTCTAAGAATAAATAGGGTAACACTCGTTTTTGATTAATTAATTTTTAAATTTCATTTGGTTCATCTTTAAAATATTCAAGTTAATTTTAAAATTCTTAATGTCTCCTTTATTCAGATTAAATGCTAACTCACTCAGTAATGTAGTCAAAACTATTTATGAATCTTCAAATGTAAATGTAATATTTGTATTAGGTATACAAACAGTTATAGAATAATTTTTTTTTCTGTTTAAGGTACAACTTCTAATTTACCACATACTACTTGTTTTTATTTGTAGATACTATCGTATGAAGTTGCCTTACAAAAATTAGAAATCATAATTTGTTTCATTATGAAGGATAAATGATAAATAAAATGAGATTCTAATATTTATATTACAAGAATTATCAGCCGCACCTCTAAATTCCCCAGTAATATGGCAATGATCTTTTACTTCATGATTTAATTTATCATCAATAAACGCCTTCTTACACAAATGACATTCCCTGATAAAATTATACTATTATAGTCTTTTATTTCTTTTTTTAATAAAAATTTAATAACTAAGACAACTTTTTCCACAAATACTACCACCAATTACCAAAACCCTAAATATATTAGGAAATAAGTAATTGTTTAAATTTTGAAATTTTATTTTAGACAAATATGTTTTATTTGATGTTTAAAATGATCTTTATTAGTAATTAAAAACATATCAATGCGTGATTCAAACCTTGATTATTAATTTTCCAAGATTTTTTTTTTCATCTTGTAAAGCATTAATACTTTTAATATTTGTTGGTTTAGTACTAGTATCCTCTAAAAAAAAGTACATCTACTGTTAAGACATAAATGCGTAGTACATGAATTCATTTATAATAAAATAGATTAAAAATAAATAATATTGATACCCTTAACGCTAACACAACGATAAGCGCTAAACGATAACCTATACAACAATAAACGCTCACACAAAGATAAACGATAAACGATAACGATAACCGTTAACAATAGCAATATACCGATAAACGATAACACAACGATAAACGATAACGATATAACAATAAACGATAACGATAAACGCTAACACAAAAATAAACAATAGACCAATAAAACGATAATGATAGAATGATTAACGATAATGATAAACGATAACGATAGAATGATAAACCATAACAATACAATGATATAAAAGCAATACCATCGTTTTAAATTTTACTTTAAAATTTTGAACTTGAAGATAATGAAATGTACTGTCTGTAAGGATGAAAAAGCAAACCAACAGCCTTGGTGTAAAATTTGTGATAGTCAGTAATAATAATTGAAAAATCAAACAGTTAAATGTTTTGTTTGTAAAAACGAAACCAAAAAAAAAATTAGATGTGTACATGTCCACGAAAACGTTTGTACACTTGTAATTAGACGTATTAATGTGGTTGGGCAAAACCTGGTTATCAAGTTTTGTCACATGAAAAAATGTGATATAAACAACAAATAGAAAAAGATTATGTAAGTGACTCAGATTTTTTATTCAATATATATAATGTTTTTATAGTGACTATACGTTTTAATATGCGTCCTGATGATTTCAATAACCTAATAAAGCGTGAACATAATTATTTTATTAATGTGGGTAATAAGTCTCCATTTTTTTATCATAAACCTTATTTCACACAATGTCGTCATAGACGACTATATTAAAATTTTTGATAAGTTTAAAGGTTTATTACACAATATAAATAAGAATCAAACTAAAACTGTTTGAATTCTGATTCTAATTAAAATAAATTATTTTTGCAGTATACAATTAAAATGATATAAAACTTCTGGTGAATAATCAGTTATTTCCAATGTTAGAACATTCCGATCAATTTTAAATACTTCAGATTTTTTAGTATTATAATTATTACAAAAATTAATGTAACGAGTATTCATAGGAATATTACATATTTCCAAATAGTGGTGGTCGTAGTTTCTTCCAATTCAAATTCACTATCACATCTAGTGTCATTAATAACACAAAAACCGCTTAATACAACAAGTTCTTTATTCAATACTCTAAGCTTTAAAAGACCCGTAATATTATCCTTAAGCATTAGAGGCATTGTTTCATAAACAAGCAAAATTATAAACGCCAGTTTTGTTACCTTATCTTGCTTCTAGAAGCCTACGATTTTAGTTCATTTGTATTACTTCTAAATTAATTTTACAGTCTAAAAATGCAGTTTAAGTTTATCGCCATGCGGTATATGTATATTGCCGTTCAGTTCTAATCTGTAAATATTGAATCTTTTAAAGTAATTTCAGCCTGTAAACTTGCTTCTTGTGTTTGTTTATTACGTTGTATTAAATTAATAATTCTTATATTTTCCTTCTTAAAACGTTTTTCACTTTTAGCATATTTTGTTCATATTTTAAGATTTATATTGCTATCTTTTTGAATAGAATTCTTAATTAAAGTAGTTTTTTTCACTGCTGTACCATTAGTTTTACATTTGTTATCAAAATCATTTGTTTTATTAGTAATATTTTCTTTTATTTCTCTAATTACACCTATAAGATTGTCTTTTTCACTATTTTCAACAGCTAAAGTATCTTTTAATTCAGTTGTTTTAAAAGTTTATTTTTTTATTTTAACATCATAACTTTGTATTTTATTAATTTATTTAAAATATTTGATGCATTATCAATTTTTGTAATATATCTAAGTTTTAAAAAACATTTAATTAGGCAATTTTTATTTAAGTAAATGCTAAGCCACTTTGTGGCGCATAAAGTGCTACGCACGCCCTTAAAAACCCTGTTATATCATTACCAATATTAGCTTTAACTGTAAACCTGAAGAACTACACGTATTTGTCCAAATTTTTTGTAATTTATACGTTAAATATACAAAATCTGATTTTAAATAATTCGTTAATTTTACAGGTGAGCCATGTCCACCAGAATCAAGATAATAGTTTGTATACTATAAAATCCAAAGAGTTATTTGATTATTATTACTATTTATTACTATCTAGATTTATTATACCAACTCTTATATTCGTAGGTTAATTATTAAATTATCGCTCATAAATACACCTTCAAAAGTACAAGTTCTTTGGTAATTCTTCGTATTATGTAATATTAGTCTTGAATATTTATCCATTACAATATTTGTTAATGCTTTCATAAATTAGGCTTTAGAAAAAAAACACCTAGTTTAATTTTTTATTGTCTTTCTAATTTAGCTAAATTTGTAACTTAATATGTTTTATTATTAACTGCATTTGCAATATAACTTGCGCCTCCAACAGCAGCACCAACTCCACCAATAGTAGCAGCTGCTTCAGTTATTAAAGAAATAGGAGCTAAAAGAAACAAATCTCTGCCTTTTAATGTTTTAATAAATCTTTAATAATTGTTTTACATTATTAAGTTGATAATTTTAAATTAAAATTATTATTAGTTATTTGTTTAATTTTAGCCAAAGTTAGCTAAATAGAATACCTGTCGTCTTTATTGGATTGACATTTATTTAAATTTAAAGTTACACCTTTTTGTATTTGCAAAATCATCCACAATAGTCTTATTGGCTATCTGTGAATGAAATATTATTTATTCATATATAAAAAAATGTATTTAGTTTTACAAATTAAAAATAGTTTACTAATAAGTACTCATATATTCAACTTGCATTTTGCTATTATCATAGTTCTAATATTTTTTTAATTACTTGTTTAATTTCCTTAATTGGGTGTTTTTACCTGGCATTTCATACAAATTATATTATTTATTTATTAACATACGTTTTTATGAATATTTGATTCTCTTTTTTAGTGATTTTATCACGTCCTACTATACATCCCCATTCACACGTTTTAGGTGCACTTTTGTTTTCTTTAGAACATACAACACATTCAGATCTTAGACATATTTTAGTTTCACGATCTTTTCTAAATATGTGTGTTTTTTTTGCTTAACAAATACTAGATTTCATTTAATTGTTCTCCATTTTATAAGAAAACAATTATTTAGGAATACATTTTTTGAATGTAAACTATATAAAATGATTTAATAATACATCAGCCTGAACATGATAGTTTAAATACATGGTGTTTTTATTTTGTTCAAACCACTAATCATCATGATAAAATCATTAAAATACATCACTTTAAAAAATCAAAGTCGTAGTCGTAGGTGTACTAGAACCTACAATGTAGAACCTAAAAATTTTTAAATCTTTAAAATGTTAATAATCATATAAATATCATTGATTTCTGACTGTTTCATGCTGATTTCAAAAATCATGAGATCGTAGTCGTAGTCGTAGTTAAACCCTAAGAATCAGGCAAGCTCAAATATCGTAAAAACTAAAAATGTGCAAAGGAAAAACAAAATGTGTTAAACCACTAATTTTTCTATTCAAATAGCTTAAAATTATGTAACAACACCACTTTTACAAAAAAAGGTAGTAGGTCGTAAGTGTGTCAGAACCTTTAATTTTTACCTACTGACGTAATGTATGACGAATCTGAGAAATTCAATGTAAACTATCAAGAACGTTTTGACGATTATATTTTTAAAAGTTTGAATTCGCTGTAAAACTTAGGTATGTATGTATGTTACAAGTATCGTACTTGAAGGTTACAGCCTATGCACACTTCATAACAATTTACTTAACAGCCTACTCTTCAGAAATACACCATACAGACTATTCTGAGCGTATTCTTTGAGTTTGCTGACTTGTAAATTATACTTAAACTTTACTTGGGAAGTTATACCTATTGATTTTAAACTATCTTAAATGTTGCGCTGTTTAAAACCCCTAGTATTAGTTTCTGGTTAAAAAAACATGAGTGACCGTTTGATTTACAACGCCGTAGAGCCAAGAACAAGTCAAATACGATGATGTGTCACGTCACAGCAGAAGAAACGCTCTATGTCTCTCTTCACCTTGGTTCTCCTATTATGAGAAGAACTATCCTATGGGACGACTTTTGATACTTGCTATGTCAAGTTGAGGAACGAGAATATAGTGATCGGATCGGTTCTGCAGGCGCACCAGACATTGACCAGGCATTCTCTATGCCATTAAGAGCCAGTTCTGTCACCTAGTGACGTTATTACCCGTAAGAGCTCACACCACTCACAGATTTCCAAAACTCACTCAGTCTGTAGTCTGTTTTTACTGACAGTATCTATTCCACACTATTTCTTTCATTCCTTTCCTATCAGCGTATACGAAAAGATTGCAGAAAGTTCAACCCGTGAAGACTAATGGATTTAGAGATATTTTGCATGCAAAATGTATTGCTACATATGTTTTTTGCTCATCGATAACTCGTATCTCGGCGTGCACCGTGCACCATTGAGCCCACTAGCCTCCCTTCTGTAATATTTAAGTATCTTTTAGTAAAAACTCGTTGAATTTATTGCAGGTGAGACTAAAATTAAACTGAGTGATAATTATAGCTTTTATTGTCTTTACATCAATATTAGTATTTTTTTATTTCTAATGCTCTTTTATAAGATACAAAAACCTTTAAGTTGATGAATTAGACTTAATATAGTACACAATTCCGAAGTACAAATAATTTGTCATATTTATCATTTAATTTCTATATCTATTTAATGTTTATAACGACAAATTAAATATGTATTGAGCAACTGTTATAAATAACTTGATATTTTCAGTATGAATTGCATTATAAGAACCAAATTTGCATACGACAAGGTTCTTTCATCTGCATTTTGAAAGGTGGAAGTCTGTTGACTACTTTGTTTTCATATTTTCATACCAATATTGGTTTTTTTGTAATGAAACTAAATATTTAAATGATTACTGTACATTTTCTTGTCTTTTAAATTACAATTGTGATACTATAAACTCTTCACAAATATTGGCAATGACGTTATAACTTTTTATTAGGTTAAAAATGCATTTAAATCAACCTAGGTAAATGATTTTAATTTGCTTTAACGGCTTTTCTGTTGTTTTATATAACTAAAACGGATTTTATACAACTGCAAAAAACACGCTGTAATCCGCAATAGTCTTGACTTGTTAATGAATTATACATTAATAAGCTGTGTCATTATTTCCTTGACAGCTAATAGGACCCAATTGTTCCTTGACACGTGAATTACCGTTTGTTTAAATTAATTAACGTTGCAAAAGCTTGATTTAATGTAACATACTGTTCTTTGACTTTAGAACTGTTTAAAAAAACATCAAAGCTTGGTTGTGTTAAAAAATTAGCCATTACTAACATGATGGTCAAAACAAGTTTTTAGTCCAACAGGGAACATAGTGATTGCATAAAATACGCCTTTGACAGTTTTTACATCCTATAAATATTTTAAATTGCTGAAATAAGCACTTACTAACGCGATTTACAATATTTGAAGATTTATAGCAATTCTTTTTTTTAACTGTCACAAAAATCTTTAAGTGACTTAACTACCACATTGTATATATAAATTTGATAGTTATGTTTGCAATTTAGGTTTTCGATGTAAATTAAAAGCGCATCAGCCGAACTTTGTATAGCATTGTGTATAATATTTGTAGCAAAAATGAAGCCTTCAATTGTTTGCTTCTAATTGATTTAATAGGTTCTTCTTTTATCATAGTTTTCAACTACCAAAGTTAGTATCAGTATTGTTTGCACAAATTTCAATCACTTTGTGTTCAATTTAAAATAGTTTTGTTGTTGTTTTAATGTAATCAACTGAAATTTTAGAAGTATCTCTAGCAAAATGTGAGAATTACATAATTTTTATTTGCACACTGTTAATAAAATTAAAGATAACTTTTTGTACTCAGATCCGCCATGTATTTTGTGAGACTGTGTCGTGTAGCGTGGTAGGAATAATTGGGTTTTAGTTTTATTGTTTTTTCGTAATTAGTGCTATGCGGTTCATAAGCAGACCTTTGTGTTGAAATTAAAAATTTTTGTCCTTGGCGCAATAGTTGTATAATGTATGCACTTCATGTCTAATGGCTGATTTAATTAAACTATTTAATATAAAGTTTGAGTTTGAGTTGTTTTTTATTCAAGTGTCAGGCAATTTAGTACATATACTGTTATTAAATCACAGACACTCATATATTATTACTAGCACCCAAACATTAAAACAATACAATAATACGCACACATCGTCTTTAGTTAATCCTTGGTAAAATTAGTCAAAACCATAGAAACCTGATAGCAATATTGCAATTAATATTGCAGAATATATAAGCTATAAATTTAAACTTCTCTGCTTGCTACTATGTATTCAATTAACTTACTACGGAACGATCCAATATTTTACACTTCAAATGCATCATCTTCAGTAAAAAACACAGCCTTTTATGTCCTCAAGAATATTATTTTACTCCTGAGTGAATTAATAAAAAGGCGAGTTTTTAAAAGTTTCCGTGTTGAACAGCAAACAATCAAGCAAACATTTATCAGCTAATCTAGTTTGCCTTAACGATATATTTAACATAAAAAGGTTTTTAAGATAAAAAATATTAGATCCATATTTCAATGATTTCAACAAAAAATAGTGAATAATATCTAATTCTCTCGGATACTTATAATACGCTACACATTTCAAGCAGATCATTCTGATTTTTATTTTTGTTTAATATTACAAAGCAAAACAATAGCTCGACTTAGTTTGTTTTGTAAGCATTGAATCCCAAAATAATTCAAATTTTTAAAATAGTCAACTACTAATAAAACATAAGCGTATAGCATTACAACGATGTTTCTAAAAACAAAATACCTTTTTATGTTCAAAATCATACCTAATGCTGATTCTGCTCTACGTCTCAAATACAAAAAGTGTTTATTGAAATTTAAGTTACAATTAACAATAACACAAAAGCATATAAATGTATAGACCTACTCACTATCCTGACCGTTACAATTCAAAACAACACTTTTAGGTATATGTTATTGTGTTTTTATTGCTTTAGACGTAATTTTATAAAAGAGAATATTCATACATCTTGTGTTTTCCCATTTATTGTTTCGACCTTTATGAACCTACATTTTCAGAACACTATTTTTAAATCAAAATTTTTCGGTGAACTGATTGATTTTTTAAATTAATCAGTCCACTGCCCCCCAAATCACAACGAATAGTAGCCTTACCATTGTATGACAAACAAAACTAGAAATAACAGCGAGCGAGGTGTCGCGCTTGTCTGGATGTCCCGTGGCAATTCTGTAATAGGGTTTGAGTTTTGCAATGTATATAAGTTTTATAGGTTTAGCTTACTACTTTAAAAAAATTAAAACTGCTGCTTTGAACAATTACAAAAGTTAAATTTGTATTTTTTTCTCGTAATGCGACTACGCAAGCTTCCTTCATGGTTCTTACTCCGCTTGGTGCTGCCGCGTTGCCGCTTACTGTACTGTTTCTACAAGAAGCAAATGGTGGATTTGCTGTGTGTATCGTCTCCTGTGGGGCACGACGTTGCACCACTGTGATGTGAGTTTTGTGTAGGAACTTTAACTTTTACAGCATCAACAGTATCGTTTATTCTGAGGTATACTGTTTTAAAGGAGGAGACTGTAGCTTACACTCATGTGTAGTTAGATTTTTTTTGGAACTTTAATTTTTCAGGTCTAGTACAAGTAGTAGTTAGGCGACGAGAAGCAAACTCTGATCGTATTTGTTTTTAGCTAGGTTTTGTAGGTTTTTTACTTTTTCTTTTGCTAGGTATTTAATTCCTTACATTAATCATTATATTAGGCTTGTACATAACAAACCGGTGGCATCTTGAATTGAAACTTGTAATCTATTCGGAAAAAATTATTTGTTGCTTTTTCGGATAACAACAATTGGCCTTTTGCCCAAAAAATATTTGGTTTATATGGTATAAAAAAATAATTTAATCACACTGAGGCGTATATTTATAGCAAGATTTAGAAATAGAAACAAACAGCCAAATGTGCTATAAGCTAGGGTAGAGTTGAGTTATTGTGGTGGGGTCAAATTTTAACAGTAAAAAATTATCGCCGACAGTAAAGAAATTCCTTTTACAGAGAAGCAAACCATATTTCTCGATGCAAAGAATTTGCTTACAGTAAATGCTGTGTTCCTGTTAGAAACTGACG
Organism: Dicyrtomina saundersi; assembly: GCA_034695245.1. Lineage (NCBI taxonomy): Eukaryota > Metazoa > Arthropoda > Collembola > Symphypleona > Dicyrtomidae > Dicyrtomina > Dicyrtomina saundersi. Next base: position 5,470 of record JAQFZE010000245.1, on the reverse strand, counting down.
CTACCAAAGATCCCCCGACACTAGCCTAGAACAAATACCTCCGACTCCCTATGTTTTCCCCAAAATGAAAATGATGAAAGAAACATCATTAAAAGCAACTTCCGATAACAATGGTGCACTGTTTTTGCTGAAGAACTTTTTAGATGCTGATCGGAATCATCTATTCAAATAATCATGTCTGTCTGTCCGTACACTACAGGTCACAGTTTTACCCGATTTCCTTTAAAAAACTGTTAAACGACCACAAATGCGACTATACAGGTCTGTACTATCTTTTAGTGCTTATAGCACTAACCAGTTTGCTACAATAATCCGATTTATGGACGAATTTTAAAAATTGCTAAAGTGATTTACATAAAACCGGCAAACCAAAAACCATTATTTAAACGCAGGTACATACTTGCCTAGTAACCTATACAAGTACGTTTACAGGACGTTGCATGCTGGTAACATCGAAAGAATTTAAGCTACATACAGTGTAACGATGCGTTCACAAATGATAAGAAAAGATCCTATGTGGACAAATTTTTAAATTTTTTTCAAACAAACGGCAAATAATGTTTTTTCAAAATCATGTGACTTACTAAATAAGAACACCATTTGTGAACGCTGTCGTATTAAAATAGACAATAGGCTTTCAAACGATGTCCTTGACGCGCATGCTCTTGGGAATGCATACAATAATTGTAAAACACTTTAGGTTTAGGCTTGCCAGGTGTCCCTGGCAAAAACGCAGGACTGTCCGGAAATGGAGGGTCGTGTCCCGCGTCCCGCCGAAGGGTTCGCCGGGACGCAAAATGTCCAGAAATTGAATTTTGTTATTTTTTAATTAATTAATTTTGTTTTTTATATGTTCTGTGAAGTATTGATTTTACGTAAATATAAGTAATATTTATAAAAAACTGAACTCGAACACTACACTGCAGTGCAGTTCATCTAGTAGATTACAACTTTCCAGACGACGCGGATAGTGACGCAGTCAATGTAGATCACACAGTGGGTGACATAAACTTTATAGAGAATAGGCTGCAATGTACAGCTTGAGTCCCTTCAAGGCATCAGAGCCTGACGGTGTAGCCCCAGTGCAACTGCAAAATGGTCTAAGCACAACTTCTAACCACATGCTGGAAATAATTAAAGCAAGTCTTGCGACGGGCTTTATTTCAAACATATAAAGGTAATTTAAAGTAATCTTTCTCCCTAAACCAGGCAAGTCTGACTACAAAATGTATTCAGCATGAAGACCGATTCATCTTAACTGATTCATGCTTAAGACTATGAAAAGACTGGTAGACCAAAATCTCAAAAGTCTACAGCTTGTCCAGCACGTAAATGCTAACAACCAGTTTGCTTATTTGAAAAATTCCTCAACTAATGTGGCTATTTGCAGGCTAAGTTTGTGCTTCAAAAAAGCAATAACAATATTAAAAATATTATTTAGTGTATTTTTCGACATGTAGAGCATTTAATAACGTTTATTACAGTCCAATCACCTAAACACTATCCACAATCAATATTAATTTACTGTAATAAGTTAGGTAAGCTTCATGCTTAGTAAGATAACTAACTGCATTGGTTAATTGTACTGCCATTCCCAAGGCCATTACAAGGGACTGTACACTGTACGCAGATATGCGTATTGTTGCCAGTGCTCTGAAACTTGGTAATAATAAGTTGCTAGAAAAAGTCAAATCAATATCATCTGCATAATCACAAGCTTTAGCAGATGATAGTTGCGTACCGCAAAGCGGATCAACCCCAACGTAGTGGCGGACAGGGTTTAAATAGGCATTAAACGTATTTATTACTGTTGTTCAACACCAGAATTAATTGCCAACCTAGCACAACAGACCTTGAACTGTTTGGGCACGAGAAGTCATGTAAGTTGAAAACTAGGCTCAACGAGGTAATACTTAAGCAGTAATATACTTTAGATAACTTAGATCATTTACTTAGGTGTACTTATTAACAGTAAATAACTTTTGACCACACACTGCATATTAAATGGTATTAGATCATTCACAGCGATTAGACGTGGTTGCATGGATATTAGTAGAAAAAGGAACTTCACTTCTAGGATTTTTATATGAGTCTATACACTTAAAGTAAAACCTAAAGTGGAGTATGCTGTCATTAGCGGGTGCACAGTATTTAGCAAACAGTGCTGCATAAACACACTTGGCAAGTTACAAAAGCTAACTTGTCTCTGTATAAATAACACTATGAATTCTAGGCCAGCGGCTACAATTAAATGACACAGTAAGCTGCTACTTATATATATTTACCTAATGGGTTGACAGCTAAAGACCAAACATAGACTAATTGATTAAAGACACTGGCAAAACAACACACTAAGTTAAGGCATCAAAAGTCATGTAGGGCTAAGGAATAGCTAGACACATAATGTCCCGGTGCTCAAAATGCCTTTAAATAATGACATTATGTATGAGCCTATTATTACCCTGGTATTACAAGTTCAAAATTCAGCACTCCGAAAGCATGTTGCAGCAAAATACACGGGCATTGTATTTTGCAGTGATGGCTCTAAGGACAGTGACAGCTTTAGGTGTGGATGCGGAATCAAAGATCAGGCGGACACAGAAAACATACGTGTGATCCGTTATGTCTCCTCATCACTAGGCAAAAACGCTACTGTTTACCAATCTAAGATGTTAACAATATTACTAACAGCGAAAACACTGATATAACGTAGCTAAAGTAATAAACCTATAACTATCTTAAGTGATAGTCAAAGCGCTTTGAGATCTCTGACCAAACTAAATACAGACTCTAAGCTCCCGGATAAAGCTGGAATAGCCTAATAAAACTGGGAATCACAAGTAAGGTAAAACTTATTTACATACCGGCTGACATAGGCTTTTAGGGAAACAAGTTTGCTGATCAACTAGCCCGTAGTGCGCACAAGAATAAGAAAGGAGGAAACAGGGCCCCAATGGGTATGAACCCATACTTCCTGTGTCTAACAGCGTCAACTGTGGCAACTTACTTTACACCTGCGCAGGTGGAAAGAAAGGACTGCAGACATCCAAAACTACTTCCTGTAAAGCCAAATTTTTCAACTGGCTCAAATTCACTTATGTCACTATCAATGCAGGCAATGCAGCTACTGACGTACATGTACTTAGGACACTGCCCGCTTTTAAAGCATCTCTACTGTGTGGGCTTTGTCACTTCCCTCTATGCTTACAGAAAGGTAAAGAAGACGAAACGGTACTACATAATTTGGTAAGGTTTCAAATTCATATGTATCATGGTATACAAATTATAAACTAATGCATTGGGCGCGGCATTGCCTCGCAAGAAATAATTACAAAAGCCCACAGAAAAGACGTGTTAGCATTCATCATTGCTACTAGTCGATGCGACAGGGGCTAAATTTATTAATAATTTAGTCATAAATTCGAACAGCAATGGGCCATAAATGACCTGCACTATCTTGGTGCTGTTATAATAACGGTACTTAAGACCATAAAGATACATACATAACAGTTAGGCAGGAATAATGTTTCGTAAATTATTTTTCAGATCGCACAAACCTACTATGAATGAAAAAAGGTGACAAGAGTTATTGAATTTGATAAATTTATTAAAATTTCTAACTACATGTCATTTACGTTTGTATATGGCTCATACAAGAATAGACATCGCCCGTAAGTAGATTCATTCGAATAACACCATTTAACGGATCTTCCTTGATAAAAGTAACCATTAAATAAACATTAATGTTTAAGATGGAACAAAACTAGTCTTTAAGCAGTCCCATCGACCCTACTGATGATTTCATCAATGGGCCCGAAAGTGTCATCTAAACAAAGTATGATTATTCAAAAATGATATTACATTACGATCATAGATATGTAGCTCAGTACGCTGTACGTACACACGAATTGAGTTTTCAAAAACAAGCTAGAATCTGTTTTAAGCGTAAGGGTTTGCATAAACCAACATGCGAGTGTTGAAATACACCTGCTAACCACCCAAATTCAAAATCTGCTTTTGAAGATTATTTATGGTATTTGTGATATATTGGTGATATTTTATTTTTTATGTGTTTATGAGAGGATTTAAGGAAATATGCAGGTAATCGTGGCCTATTAAATCTGTGGGGAATTATGAAGGCTTTGAATAATTACAATATATTTACTGAGATTATTTAGGAAAAGGAATAATGGGTTCATATATTCAAATTTTGGTTTAGGGGTTCTTCCACCACATCGTATGAAGAGGATGAGCCTAATGAAATGAACATTTAGATTTTCCATGAACAAGAGAGTTAACAACTGCACCAGCAGTATCTCCACGCTTCCTTACAAAAATTTGAAATCTTTATCATTGGGAAATTAATATGAATTGTTCGAATATGGGCTAAAAAGGTAATATTAGATAAAATAAGAAAAGTATTAATTAGGTTTGTAGCTGAGTGGTACGGGCCGGGGTGTTGTGGCCCTCAGCTCCATGTAAGCTATGCTGGAAAAGGCGGTTGGTTTTATCTTATTAAAAACTGTGCCTTAAGAGGCAATGAGGACTAACACCAGCCTTCCACCAGCAAGGCGAGATTTCACGAGATAGTATTAATTCCAATCACTGATATTTTATGTTAATTTTTAGAAAGTTTACATATTTTGGGGGAAAACAATAAATGAAAACAACGTGAGTTAATTAAAATTTAATTTTGCTTTTATGTTTGGGATAGATTTAATTGTTTGAAAATCAGCTTATTGCTGATCCTCGTGTGATATTGCTCCATGCTCTGCCATCCGGAAATTGGGAAAAGAAAACTTCCAATAATATTTTCAATAAATGGGACGGAATATGAAACTGCTGAATCGAAAAGCAAATTTGAAAATTAGGAATTATTGAGTTTAGTTGGGAAAATTAAATGTTGAAGCCCAGATCAAGTAGTACTTGGTAGTAGAAAAGACAAAATCTGTATATGTGGAGCAGGGCAGCAAAGCTGTTGCTGATTGGACAATTGAGACTTAACAACGTCGTTGGGGCAACCGAGGTAGGGTACGTGTTTCTGAAGAAAAGCTGAAAGTAACTAAGTAAGAAGAGAAGGAGAGGAGCTATTGGCAGTCGGATGGGGAAATCAATACTTGCGAAGCAGAGGCAGCGGAGCTGCTACCGCTTCGGGAGGGAAAACGTTGTATCTGGTGCGGTGTGTTGTGGGTTCTGCGAAGGGGATGCGAACTGGAAAACAAGTTTAATCATTTCTACTGGCTGAAAAAGCTAACTGAGTAATTTGGTCATTTTAATCTCCTTCAACCCACTATAAATGAGAAAGGGTGGCGAAAATTATTGAATTTTATTTTAATTTCTGACTACATGTCACGTACATTTGTATATGGCTCATATGTGGAAAGAGATCTACCGTATTATTATTATTATTTTTATTGGGCACCATGTAGATCATAATACTGAACCACACAGACACCGCCAAGGCCAATAA